>CAWUFW010022275.1:0-99285 GCA_963921515.1 Calotriton arnoldi | reverse complement strand
GTTGCATTGCAAATGCTTGTTTAAATAGAAGTGGAGAGGGGTGCTCATCCTCATAATGAGCCTTTTCATTGTGCTTCCCTTTCTCTTCTATCAAGTCTTTCAGTTCTGCAGTACACTTCACTGCATCTTGGTTTCTTCCGGCCCACATCTAGCCCCTACGCCCGTTTTTTTTTTTTACCTTCCATATGTACTTTGTATTACTTTCACTTTCTATCTTATGTCCACGCATTTCTCCAGCTCTCCGAGTCTTGTACATCCTCACTAGAACATGGACGTCTGATCTCGATCCTCCGCAAGTACCCCCGGCTTGATTTTTCCCTCCTGCACACATGCTCTCCCACTCAACCTGTCTCTCTCTATCTAGATTTATAGCTCTGAAATCCCTAAAAGTGCATCGACTTCTATGGGAGATGGCAACTCAACCAAAATGCTTTATAACTGTCATAATTCACCATTGCCCCTCTTTAATGAAGGACTGTCTGGCTTTTGGGGACTGAGAATTTGCTATTTTAATGCAATCTTCTTTGCATTTCTGAGAGGTGTTGATGCCATATTCCTTTCTGTCAGCCTGACAACATACTGAATTGACTCAAGTCACTAAAAAGGCAGAGGTTTTGATTACCATTCTAAACCGTACTAAAGCGATCAACCTCAGAAGCTTGAAAAATTACATCAGCCTTGCCAAGATTAGAATCTTTGACTTACAAGGGCAGTAGCAAAGACTTGGCCCGATTTAGTTTGTTGGGCGAGTACCCCATCGCAAACATGACAGACATCCTATACGCCTTATTACAAGTCGTCCACTTGAAGTGGATTATATCCTAAATGCACTTGTAATAAGGCAGCCAGGATGTCCTTCACGTTTGTGATGAAGTACCAGTCCACAACACTCTAAATCATGCACGGTGTCTTAAACTAGCACTTGTGGTCCGTGCTGCATATGAGGGGCACCCAGCAGCTATTATTGAGCCGAATCCGGTTTGGACTGAGTGAAATATGGTGAATTTGCCACAGGATAATTTGCTGTGGTGAGTTTGCCGTAGGATAATTTGCTGACACTGTCTGCACACCCGCACCTTATCTGCTTTCCGTTCTGAGGTGCAAGGTGCATGCAGTGAAGGGGCTTTTGTATTCTCACTCTATTCATTGCACCAGCTCTCCACGGTCACATTTGCTCCACTAAACTGTGCTTTTGCTGTCCACCCTGTATATGGATTAGCAACTAACTCCCTGCGTTCTCAACCCTCCACATGTGTTCTCCATGCACGCTCTACACAACCTGATCATCCATTTACCACTGTGTAAATGCACGCTCGGTCCTCCAAATTTCCGGTCTACTTTCCACATACACATTCTACATTCCCTCCACAGTCGACATGCCCTCTTCACATTTACTCTCCACAATCCACACCCCCTCCACATTCAGTTTTTACCCTGTACATCACTCTCCAGCCCAGACATCTTTCCACGCAACGCGTTTTACATACTCCACTTGCTGTCTACAGCCTGTTCATCTGCACTTTAGCCTGTACATTTTCTCTCAATTCTCCATTTGCTGTCACCACTCTGCCATTTTTTTACACTACATATCTGTTCCCAATTCTCCCTCTTCCCTAGATATGCCCTACACTACCCATACTCACTCTCTGCCCTCCACATGCTCTCTAACATGTACAGAAACTCTCCTCTTGCGCTCTACACTTTGCATATATAATATGCAGCCCATACTGCTGTCTATTCTCCGTGGTCTACAACCACTCCAAATCCATTGTCCAATACCACTTCTATCACATCTACTGTGCAGCCACTACATCTACTTTCCACTATGAGCACCAGCACTCCATGGTCCACATCTACCCACTATGCTCCGAATCCACTCAATATGTATTCCCAAACCATACATTTGCTCTACCTCCTCCTGTTCATTCTCATTCAATTGACTGCACTATACATACACCACGCTTTCCACCAGCTATGTGCACTGTCCACCCATCGCTCTGCTCTCCAATCCCGATGTCTGCCCTTTGCATTCACCCTCTTCTTCTGTTCTACACAATACACATTAATTCAAGATATTCTGCATCCATACTTCAAGTTCCACGTCTTTTTCTCCTTGTTAAGTCTGCCCATCATATCCACACTTTACATCCGTTCTATTCTCTTTCCTTGCAATACAGCGCTCTGTGGCCAGCTGCTTTCTGCCATCTGCCTTTGCCCTCTTCATGGAGTTTTCCATACTTTGCCTACCCTCCTGTTCTCTACCCTTCATATGTGCTACCCAACTGATAGAACTGATAGATTTGTCCTTCAAATGCACTTGCCATCAAGTATTCCTCTCGCCACTCTTCACATCTGCCTCCTTGCACTTTACATCTGCTTCCCGGCCCACATTTGCTTTTCACATTGGACATCCACTCTCTGCCCTCCACATCCACTATCTAAACTGTACATGCCTTCTCCAACCTCCACTTGGGGCTTCAACTCCGTGCATCTGCTCTCCAAGCTCCAGATTCCCTGTACATGCACTCTCGATGGTTGACACCAACTCTGACTATCCATTCTTCACACCACTTCACCACATCTGAAATGCAGACTCTACCAACTCTGCGACTATGTACATCTGCACTCTAAGGTCTCCATCCTCTCTTTGCATTCCACATCCATTCTCCAAACCCCCTCACCACATGGCATAGCCACTTTTGACACTAAGCACATTTAGAGGGTGAGAAAGATGACATCTGCCTCTACGTTTGCTCTCCATATCTTTTTGTCACGCTCCATATATGCAGTCTTCAGGATCCAGGTGCGCCCTCCACACTTCATGTGCGCTTTTTCCTCTGTATTCATGGTCTATCCACCCTTCACATCTGTTCTTAACCGTTCACATCCAATCAAAGCCCTCTAAATCCACTCTCCAAGTCTCACCTCTACTTTCCACCATATTCATCTGCTCCCCATGTTCAGGTTCTGCACTCTATCCTCCCTCAGTGCAGTACATCTGATTGTTGCCCTCTACATCCTCTAGGTATTCTTGTACTACATGTACTGACCATACTGTATGCACAGTCTCTATTCTCTAGATCTACTTACCACACTGTACACCCCCTCTCCACGTTTGTTCTCCACTATGTACATTGCTAGAAACACTCCATTGTTTACATTTGCTCTGCACCCAATACATTTGGTCTCTAACCTGGACATGTCCTCTCCAGTTTGTACATATGCCTCCACACTAAATATGCACTCTTAACATCTACTCCTTAACCTATATTTTGACACGTCGCATCTGCTCTCCACCTGTGCTCCCCGTTCTGCACATCACTCTTCGCATTAGCCATTCAACCTATACATGCACTCTCAAACCTCCACATCTTCACCATCCTAAATACACACTCGCCATCCTCCACATGCTCTTTTCAATCTGCACATTCACTCTGGTCTAACCCCTTTCCTTCATCCTTTCTCCACACCACCTCACCACATCTTCAGTGCACGCTCCATATTCTCTTTCTACATGTACATCTTCACTCCACACCCCACATGCTCTCTTCATGTTCCATCAACTTCCACTCTTCATGTCGGATTTCCAAATTCCGCACCTTGCTGCAAATTCACTTGCCTCAAACATCCACTCCAACAAGTACCTCTGCAAATATGCCCACCACTCTCAATCTTCACACTTACTGTTCTTCCTCAGTGTTGGAATTTTAACATCCACATGTGCTTTCCACCCTTCATTGCAGGCTCCAGTGTACATCCACTGTCCTCCCTCTCTATCCATACTGTACATACTGTACATCAGTTCTTCACCGTACACAACCAACGTACGCTCTTTATCAGCTTTTCAACTCCTTCATATCCACACCCTGCCTTGTACATTAGATTTCCACATGTGCCTTATCTGATCTCCACATAGATCTGCTCTCTGCGCACTACATCTAATCTGCACTCTTTCAGTCATCTACACCTGCTCACTACCATACTAATGGGCTCTTAGCCATCTTCATTCTCTCTTCTGCATCCTGCATACTACTCTGAATAACATTCGCTGCTAACCCTTTCCATCTCTGTCCCATTTATGTGCTCTCTATCCACCCTATGACACCATCCTATGCATCCATTATACCCCCCAACATGTGCTCTCCCCATCTGCTGAATATTCACTGACTCTTTATCCATGCTCACCTCCGGCCGCCACAAGCACTCTCCATTCTTTTTCCTCAAACTTCTGCCTCTTAATGTGGCATCCAAAGCTGATCCACAAACCACACTTCACACACCATATGCATACTCTTTTATTAACATTTTCACACTGTGCTACACACCCTTCACATTCACTCTGTCCTCCACACTTTACACCTGCTCCCTGCCCTCTACATCCACTCTCTAAACTTACATGCACTTCCCACCTACCATTTGTACTTACCACTCTGTACATCTGCTCTCCACCCACAAGATGCACTCTCCATCCATTTCCACGGTCCTCAAGCACTCTTCATATCTTTTCTCCAAACCATCTCACCACAACTGCAGAGCGCTCTACCTACTATGCCTTTCTGTTAATCTGAACTCTGTGATCTGCATCCTCTCTCTGTTTTAAACATCTACTCACCAAACCCCTTCATCATACTCTAATTCATTTTCTACCCTGCTCATCTTCACCCTATAAATGTTCAGTCTGCCATCTACATGTGCTCTCCACCCTATCCTTCATGTGTGACCTTCGGCATCCATGGGTGATCTCTGCACTTCACTTTCACCTCTACCTCCTTTGTCCACCCTGTCCATCCGCCCTCCACATCTGTTCTCGACCCTAAACAACCATTCAAAGTAGGCCATGGTGAAATTTAAAATATGCCGACATAATTAGCATAATTTCAGGAATTTTACAATAAGCTTGTTACATTAAATTACTCAATTATGCACCATTTACTGTAAAAATTTACCACTGATGCGCCATTTGCAATAAATATTTACTGCGAGTGCACAGGAACAACAGAAAGGTTGGCGCTGTTTACAGTGCTTTTGCTTTTTTCACAATTCATCATGAAATGCATTCTTGCATGAAAAATTGATAAGAGGACACATTTCAAGCTAAAATATAGCGCTGAATGAAAGATTTGAATTTCGCCTTATTATGTGCAATTTCACAGAAATTTTGTGCAAGTGCACAGAAGCAAATTATATATATTTTGCACACCCCTAACTAAAAGCCCTCTGAATCTTCCCTTCAAGTCCCATAACCACTTAGTTTGCACCATCTTTTCTGTCCTCCACATCCACTACATCTAATCTATCCTTTGTGCACACCTCATTTGCTCTTCGCTCATTACATTCAGGTCTGCACTCTATCTTCTCTGTGCACAGCTCCTAACTCAGTGCAGTACATCCAACCGTTGCCCACTACATCCTCGGTTTACTCTTTTTATCCACCATCTACATCTGTTCTCCAGCTTAGATATCCACCCCAAGCACTCCTAATTCACTCTCAAAGTCCCACCTCACTTTTCACCAAGTACATCGGCTCTCCATGTTCAGGCTTTGCACTCTATCCCCTTCGCACACATCCTCTTTAAATCCACTACATCCATTCATTGCCCTCTAGATTCTCTGGCCAAACTCTGTATATGCCATCTTCTTTGGCCTGCCACAAACAATCTCTGTCTGCTACATCCATTCTCCACATGTACTCTCCACCCAACACTTCGCCCTGCACATTTGCTTTCCATGTTGGACTTCCACTGCCCACCTTTGTTTTCCATGCTATATTTGCCATCTCCATCCTCCATGTCTACTCTCCACACTAAACATACACTCTCCACCCTAAACATACGCTTGCCACCCCAAAAAATACTCTCCAAATACACTTTCCACAATCCATGTGCTCTATCCACCTTCCAGATTCTTTCTACCAAGTGCCTCCCTCTTTAGCCTCCATAATCTCTTTCCACTGTGCATATTCACTGTCTACCCTGTACATCTATTGTACACAGTCTAAACCCTTCTCTCTCTCTGTCTATTATCCACGCCACACCACCACATCATCAGTGAATCCTCTCTCCACCATGGCCATCCACACCCTTCATCCTCTCTCCATTTTCTATTTGTAATGCGCAAGCATATGACCCTTAAGGATTTCAAGGCGCTGGGGGCCATCGGGGAGATTAAGTGAGCTATTACCCAGGGTCACATGGTGCTGAGCTGCTGCCGGGGATCGAACCGTGTGCCCCGCCCTCCGTTTCTGCTTTCACTCTTCGTCTCTGCTTTTCAAACTCACGGACCAGACTGTATATTCTCACTCCCACTGACAGTTCATTTTTTTTTTTTTTTAATAAATTTATTTTTCAACAAAACAAGTAGCGCAAGACGGGTGTCACATAATACAATTGCAGGAATCAATCGCAACATAATACAAACAATATCATCAACATCGAGGCCACCTGTCCCCCTCCCTCTCAATCTAATCAAGGTAAGATTCGCCACCAGTGTCTTATCGTTCTGCTCCTGTCGCGTCACTACAAGCCCGGGAATAGTAATGCGTGAGTCGCAGAAGGGCGCCAGGACGTTTGCACTCGGTCGTCATGGCAAGGTCCCTTGTGTGGTCTGAGTATTGGGTTGTTGTGTGTCCTCTCCTATTTCAATTCCGAAGTATCGTCTCCACGGACCCCAGATCTTATGAAATTTTTTCGGGCATCCTCTACTACGGTATGTGGTGTGTTCAGCCGTCATGTATAAATCCATCCCCTTCAACCATTCCTGGATGGTCGGTCTGTCAACTACCCCCATTTTCTGGCTATATCCCGTTTGGCCACCACCAACCCCAGGGAGGCTAGAGTTAGTTGCATTCTGGTGATGTCCACTTCACTTGGTATCCCAAGTATTACAAACTTTGGGTCCATCGGCAGTGCCACCCCTAGGACTGTTCCCAACAGTTCAATTACTTGCTTTCAGTATAACTATCTCAGGACATGACCATACTGTATGGAAAAAGTCACCTCTAGTCGCGGTACAGGCCAGACAGGATGGTGATTCCGCCCTACCCATCCTATGCAGCCTGTACCGGTCGTAATAAATTTGGTGCAGTATTTTAAGTTGAATAAAGCAGTCTCGCTTTTATGGCGACTTCTCTGGAGTGCATTAATGCCGCCTCCTAATCTATGTCTTCCATAGGCCCTACTTCCCTCTCCCACCGTGTCCGTTGTCCCACCAGTCCGTCAGAAATGTTGTTATTAATGGTCTTGTATGTGAAGGAAATCGCTTTGTGTCTCAGTTCTTCCTGCAGGAGTCTGCCTTCCAGGGGTGCGTATTCCGGGAGTTGATCACAGGGGAGGTTCTCTGCCTGCCAGGCATGGCGCAATTGTGCATATTTAAGGTATTGGGAATTGTGCATATCGTATTCCTGTTTGAGTTTGGCCCATGTTTTGAGTTTTCCTTGTTCGAGGATATCCCCCACTGTGGAGATCCCCAGGGTGTCCCAGGTCCCAAACCCTTTAAGCCTGCGTAGCTCCCGAAACTGGGCTCCCTCCCATAGCAGTGTGCTCTTCATGATTTTCCCCGTCCAACCCATAGTCTTAGTTGCCCTCTCCCATGCTGTCATGATCACCTGAGTAGCTGGCAATAAGCGGGAACTACCCTTCCTCCCGTAGAGGTAGTGCACGTATGTGTGCGGCAACATTTCCTCTCTCTCCAGGCGATATGTGGGGTGGTCTCCATGTTTATGTGTCCATTCGTTTATGGGTATCAGGTGGGACGCCCAATAATAAGCCTCTATGTCGGGAAGTGCTATCCCTCCATTGTATGGATTGCGTTGCAGCGTCCTAAGCGATATTCTCGGGTGTCCCCCTTGCCACAAGAGTGTTCGTATTTTGCTAGCTATTTCCACAAAGATAGCCTTGGAGAGGGGATGATACGAGTTTTGCAGGGCATTAAAAGTTGGGGGAAGGTGATCATTTTAAAGAGTGCTGCCCGACCGAGCAGGGTAAGGGGGAGATCTTTCCACCTCTCCACGTCTGACCTGAAGTTATGTAAGACTGTTCCAAGGTTTTCCTTCCTGCACAGCTCCGGGTGTGGAGTAACAGATACCCAGGTATTTAAAGCCCTCCTGCACCACCCATAACTCCCCGGCTAAGGGGCAATCCACTTGTGTGGCTGTCGGGCAGTAGAGCGTGGACTTGTTCCAGTTGATCTTGTAGCCCGAGTAGCTCCCGTACTCCGTGATCGTGTCGAAAAGAGCCGGTATGGACCCTTCAGGTTTGGTAATATACAGCAGTATATCGTCGGCGTAGAGCAAAATTTTCTCCTCCCCCGAGCCTGTGAGTGAGGCACAGAATCCACAGATGGAAGGGTTCTGTCTAATAGTACAAGCCAAGGACTAGAGGGTGAGCGCAAAAAGAAGAGGCGACAGGGGACAGCCCTGTCACGTCCCTCTCTCAATAGGGAAGGGTGCAGAGTGTTGACCATTGACACGCACCGTTGCCATTGGTTGGTTATATAGAAGTGTCACCCAGCTACGAAATTTCGGCCCAAACCCGAACCTGACCAAAGTGGCGCCCAGGAATGACCAATCCACAGCGTCAAACGCCTTCTCGGCGTCTAATGATAGGAAAACCTGTGGTTCCTCCCTGTGCCTCACCTTCATAAGCCAGTTGTGCGTGCGCCCAAGGTTCAGGCGGGTAGACCTGCCCGGCATGAATCCAGACTGGTCCTCATGGATCAGCTCTGTGATCACCCCCAACAGCCGTGTCGCCAAGATGGTGGCCAGGATTTTAACTTCCAGGTTCAGCAATGAAATGGGTCTGTAAGAACCACAGTGGTCACGGGGCTCGTCTGCCTTGTGTATGAACCCAATGGCGGCCACTCTCAGGTCTGGCAGCAGAACACCCTCCTCGTGAGAATCTGTAAAGAGTCTGAGGAGATGAGGGCCCAGGATGGTGGTATAGCGTCAATAGAATTCTGCGGGCAACCCATTGGTACCAGGGGTCTTCCCGGGGCGAAGCTTCGCCATCGCCACCCGGACCTCTGCCAGTGACGGATCCTCTTCTAGACCTCGAGCCTCCTCCTCACCCAACTCCGGTGTGGGGATGGCTGCCAGGTACTCCTGCAACTCTGTCTGTGATTTGGAGGTACGCGCCCGGTACAGGTCCCTATAATATTCCGCGAAAGCATTTGCAACCCCCACATTCGTAGACTGAGTGGCACCCCCGAGATCTTTCACCTCCTCACCCATCTATCTTGAATCTCCCTTCTGCTAATCCAGGCGAGGAGCTTCCCGGCTTTATCTCCCACCTCATAGAGCCGATGCAATGTCGCCAGATGCGTTTGCTTGGCATGATCCATGGCCAGCTCTTTATATTCCGTTCGGAGGGTTATCACTCTACGTGTCAACTCAAGGTCCCCGTCTTGGGATATTTGCCTATCTAGTTCCTGTATTTTATGCTCCAATGTTGCCATGTTTTTGTCTTGCTCTTTCTTTTAAAAGGCTATGCGGTTTTGGGCTCTATCCCGCAATACCGTCTTGTATGCCTCCCAGACCGTCACCCCGGACGCGACCAAGTCTTTGTTTTCTAGGAAGTAGACCTCAGTATCGGCTCGAATGCCCTTTGCTATTTTTTTTTTTTTTAAGTCCCACGGGCTTAGTCTCCAGTGACTAGTTCCTCCCCGGTCTCTCAGACCCATCTCGACCAGAAGCGGGGAATGATCCAACAGACCCCTAGTCGTGTATTCTGCACGTCTTAGGTCCTGTAACTCCCTTTTAGGGATAAATATGTAGTCTAACCTGGAGTGGGTGTCATGGGCCCCGGAGTGGAAGGAGAATAGTCTATCATTGGGGTGTGTCTCCCTCCAGACATCTGTTAGTCCCATCGTTGTAGAGAATCTCCTCAGTGGCGTACTAAGAATGGATCTACTCCCCTCCCCCGTGAGGTCCAGTGTTGGGTCCATGACATCGTTAAAATCACCTCCCACAATATGTAAGGTGGAGGGTGTTTCAAGTAGGATGTCAATCACTTTAATCATGGTGGGTGTTTGTAATCTGGGTGGTGCATATACACAAATAAGCGTAGTCTTGATCCTTTCCCATTGTCCCATTACTCCCACATATCTGCCTAAGGGATCGTGCCAGAGGCGCGAAGTTTGAAAGGGAATATTCTTTTTAATTAGGATAGCCACCCCCTCGCCTCGGATGTAAACCCCGAGTGAGCTAGGACCTTGTAGGCCCCGCGACCTATGAATCCACACTGCGTACCTTTAAGGTGCATCTCTTGAAGCATTACAATAGCTGGGTGCAATCTCTTGATGTGCTGAGACACTAGTCCTCTTTTGATCTTGTCCCCCAGCCCATTGACGTTCCAAGTCAGAACCGTTAGGTGAGGTTTATGGGTCATGTTACGTCTGGCAGCATTATGGTCCCCTCCCCAATATCCAGAGGTAGGTGGGAACTCAACTCTCCCTTACTTCTCAATCAGCCTTAAAATCCCTAAACTGGCTACCTTACGATGCTAGAATACAACTAAAGATCGCTTGCTTGACTCACAAAGCACTGCATTTCAAGACCCCCATCTATCTGGCTCACAAATTAGAATTATCAGGGGTGGCCGTCCGTCTCGAAGTGCTAACTTACTGCTCATGAAACCACAAGTCTTCCACAAAAAGAGAAAGAGTAACAGAGCATTCTCTGGCATGGCCCTGAAGATCTGGAACTCCCTTCCACCGGAAGTCCGTTGAATCCCATCCACCGCTTCCTTCAAAAAAGAAGTGAAAAAAATCCTAATGTTGAAGTTCCTGCCCTAAAGTCCTTGGCTCAGCTGCCTCAATACCGCCCTCCTCACTGATGCTATGACTGTCCATTACACGGTTGCACTCCTGGGATTAACAGTGTGAACAGGCCATTGCACATCTTTTTACTGTATTTTTGGAATGTTTTTCTCCCATTACCAGATCGTTGTCTTTTACATGTGTGTAATCCGGTGATTAATAGTGTTGGCAGGCTATGATCATACTGGTACTGTGTACACTGCCTGTTCATCTCCATTATTGGATCCGTCCGAACTCATTTTTAAATGCTCTGAATCGTGCCGATATCATGTTCTCGTTTTGAACCCAATTGTAACAATGGCTCTTGTCCCACTTTTGTATCCTACTTACCTCAACTGTGAAGCGCTCCGATACCCCCCTGGGTCATGTTCGCACTATACAAAACTTTATAAATAAATAAAATAAATAAATAAATCTGTAGAATTGTCCTGCTATGAAAATCATTGCGCTCAACCAAATAACATGTAAACGTTTAAAACCCAACTGTCAAAAGCCCCATCCTCTCCCCCACCGCACCTTCCACCCTCCCCCCATACCAATCTGCCAACCCCCATCTCTGGAGGTGGCTCTTGGCAGGCGAGAGCCGGTCTGACTGTCATCCCCCCACCCCAATTAGAAACCCCAAAATCCTAACTCTTACAATTTACTGCTCAGATGTCCAAGGTAATCCCTGTTCGAAGCTCGGGTCGCTTCAAAACATTGGGGGGAAATCAGTGCTGTAGGCGATGTCCTCCTGCCAGCGTTCAAGTTGCAGCACTCAGTTCGATCTCTGAAGGCGGAGCTTCCTCTACAGGTCTACCAGCTTCTTCGTCTTGTTCGAGAACCAGAATTGCCTTCTCTAAAGGGTGTCGAGAGTCCACTCCAGAGGACCATTTTTTGTCTTCAGAGTCTGTATGTTGATTGGGCGAACCCCTCTTCTATGCCATTTCAGTGTCGGATTGCGATTGGTCGTGCCTATTTTTGTCCAGGCTGCGCTGAGCAGATTTAGGTTTACGCAGGGCATATGGGGTCCCTTTACCCAGTCTCCGGGTTCAGCTCGCCGTTAAACGACGTCGCTGTCTGGGAGCCCTCTCTCCCACGGGTCCGCTCCGCGGCATAGCATTGCCCAGCTGTGATCCCCCTTTGGGTCGGGACACTGGTCTTTCCTCAATCCATGCCCAAGCTTCTTCTGGGGTTTGGAAAAAGTGAGCCCTCCCCTGGAAGAGAACCTTTAGTTTCGCCGGAAACAGGAGCATATACTGGAGTTGGAGGGCCCGCAGCTTCACTTTAACGGAGTCAAAGGTGCGGCGCTGCTTTTGAACCTCCCGACTGTAATCTGGGAAGGTCATAATTTTGAGATTCTCGTACCCGACTTCCCCCTTGTGGCGCATTTCCCAGAGTATCAGGTCTCCATCTAAAAAGTTCAACAGTCTTGCAATGATAGGTCTGGACGGAGCTCCGGGAGGGGGTTTGGCACTCAGTGCGCGGTGTGCACGTACTATTACAAAGCACTGGGAGAATCGTTCCGCCAGGATGAGATCCTTCAGCCACGTCGTCAGGAATGCCACCTCATCAGTACCCTCCGTCCCTTCCGGGAACCCCACAAAGCGGAGGTTGTTCCTTCGGGCCCGATTTTCGGCATCGTCGATTCTCCATAGCATGTCAGTTGCTGCACTTTGCATATCTCTCATCCCCTTTTGGAGATCTTTCACGGCGTCCTCCACCTCCGATACTCGGGTCTCGGCCTCCGTCACCCTCTCAGATACTTTGCGGAGATCCTGTCTGAGTAGCGATACCTCGGTGCAGACCGCTCCGATCCTCCCCTCCAGAGCCTCCTTGGAGCTTTGTATAGCCTGTAGGAGTAGAGTTGTGTCAGATGATGAATGCGCCGTCTCCGTCGCTGCAGCCTGCGCTGGGAGCACTTTGGTATATTTATCCATCTTCCCCTGCCTAGGGGTTTCAGATCCTTATCTTTGGTCATCGCACTGACCTGTGTCTCACCTACAGGGGAGAGGCGTCTTCAATCTATGCCCCCTCTCCCGTCCAAGCCAGGAGAAAGCGAAGATATGGCCTGCTTCGTCCGTATCCGGGACCAAAGGGGGGGGGGGGGGAGGGAGAGGAGAAGCAGAATTACGGAAGAGAACCTTCGGTGTCTCCGTCAGCGCCTCGGATCGCAGTTCCCGGCTTTCCAATCAGGTGCACTGGTTCTAAGACTCACTCCTCTCCCGCTCCCCAGGTCTACTGTGTCTTCCCTGTGTTTGTGTTAACTGGCCGCACTTATCCGGGCGTCCGCTTCTAGGCACCGCTAGTCTAGGGCACTGAACGTCTCCAGGCTCCCGCGGTGTCTCGGGGGGGAGGGGGCCACTAAACGACGGTACTCATCTGCACAGCATGTGCGTGGTCACAGGGTTTGTGGTTACCAGTCGGTGTCCCCCACACCTTTTCCATCCAGTTCCCTCTCCAGCGGGCCCACACACCCACCGGGCTCTCTCTCTGTATTAGCCGCGGCCTGTGCGTGATTCCGGAGTCGCGCTGACTTGTCCCGCCCAGCAAGGGGGGGAGGAGATCCTCCGCTTTCGCCTCACTGGCCTTTCCTTGGGGACACCTCTCCAGAATGTCAACTGCACCTCAGCAAGAGTGGGGGGGGGGGAAGAAGAGACACAAGCTCTAACCCTCACGGCCCGCTTTCACCGGGCGACCCGGTCTTTGTGCGCGTCTCTTTCCTCACCTCTCCAGTCCATATGGGCGCTTAGGGCAGACAGGAATCTCGGACACCTCGCAGCTGCCCCCCGGTGTGCAGTCTTTTGATCTTTGCCAGCACCTCCGGGAACAGCTTCCACGGCCCCTGCAGCGCACCGCCGCACTACCCAGGGGGAGGGGCAGGGGGGATCACGCTCCGATCGCCCGGTCTCCTCCGAGGGTAGCTCACTGGATCGAGATCGCCGGACCCTCTCCGTCTTCACCAGCGTCACGTAGAGCACTCACCCTGCGCTCGGAGCGGCTTCGTCCGCCATCTTGGGTTCGTCTTCCGCACTGCTCCAGACAGGATAACTCCTTCGTCTCTCCTTAACTACGGTTACCGGAGCCCCACAGGCCGGCAAGGGGTGTCCGCTTCACGGGGGGTCGGTTTGGTGCGAAATCAGCAACGAGTTGCTGCAGGATTATTCTCGGATGTGGAGCTCCGGTGGGAGCTCGTTCCCAGCACGTCTTACATGGCCATGAGCTAGGCCACGCCCTCCTGACAGTTCATTAATCAGCTACCTCTGCACATCTTCCCTCCACTCTCGATTTCCACACTCGCTCTTCTGTCTGCACATGGGGACTCCAACACCCACAAGTGCTTTTCACCCTTGTCTTGAATGCTCCCCTCTCCATATATTGTCTTCCTTCTTTATTGGCTCTCTACTTCGATTCTTTTACTTACAGAACGAGTCTAAGCCCTTTGCATCAACTATTCAAGTTCCATATCTTCTTCTTGACCTGTACATTTGCTTTTGCACCAGGTTAAAGATTCTCCCATAACCCTGTCAATCAGTGTCCTCTCTAAATGCACTCTTCACCCCCTAAACTAGTCTCTACATCCACTCTACACCCTTGACATTAGCTTTTTATTTCTGCTGAACTTACACTAACTCCATCTCTGCTCACCTTCAGACTACACAAAGCACTCTACATTTTCTTTGAAACTGCAGTTTATCTGCTATTCAAACCTGCTTTGCACACTACCTACACACCTAATCCATACTCTGTCTAGCGCTGTACTGTTGCATTATCCACAACTACAACTTGAGTCCACTCAACTACTACTTGAGTCCACTCTGCACATTTGATCTTAAAACACCACTTAACTCTTTGCTATTCCTTGTTCTTTTGTCCACACTCAACAACCCCTACACATCTACTTTCCCCACTAGGCATCTGTGAGCATATCTCCTGGTCTTGCACAATGTAGATCATCATCATGTTGCATTACACAATCTACTTGCACCGAAAACCAATTTTTATTCAAAGACAAAAATAAAATTGATACGATTCAAGTGAGGCCATTTAAAACACTATTCACTGAATTGCTCACTGCTAATTACTTACATAGCACTCACCACTTGATCATCACCTACAGTACTTACACTCACCCACTTACAATACCAATTCACCTGAAGCCATCTGGGCCATATGCTTATCCTCATTCATCCTAGTACAGCACCACTGACACCAGTACTTAAAAGACTACTCTCACCACCACTTGCCAAGAGGTACTTCTAATCTAAATGACTAAAATCATGCGTTTCTGCAGCGGTGCCTTTGTGTGTATAATTGATTTGCCACTGAATAATCTGAAGATGTCAAGAAAAAAAATGTTTCTAGCTCAGACAGATCAAAAGTTACTAACAACGTGGCAACATGTCCGCATGCAGTGGATGGCCTTTGCAAATGTTAACTAGTCACCTTCAGTTGCTTATTTCTGAATTTGGTTGCTAAACTGGTAATGAGGTTTATTTTTATTTATTTTATTTGAAAAGTTTTATAAAGCGCGAACAAGACCCAACTGGGTATCAGAGCGCTGTATAAAGAGGAAAGCTGATGTATACGTACAGAGACAATATAAATACACTTACAAAAGGAAATATGAGAGTAACCGGAGGCAAAAAGTAAATGAGGGTGCTAGGGGAAGAGTAGGTAGCAAGTGAACAAACAGGTATCAGCCCACCTAGATGAGGCCAAGCAGTTTCATCATTGATTTACTTCAAAGACAAACGAAATAAGTGTAAACCCCCAGTAGAAAAAGATTGTCAAGCAGTTTCATCATCGACTTACTTTAAGGACAAACAAAATGAGTTTAAACCCCAGTAGAAATGATTGTCAAGCACAAGTTTCAAACATAAAGTGAAAGTAAATTGTTAAGCATACAATAAAACACCCAAGCACACCCCATAAGGCAACATGAGAGGAACCTGAGGCATAAAATAAATGAGGACACTAGGGGAAAGAGTAGGTAGAAAATGAACAAACAATAAGCAGCCCACCCAGATGAGGCCAAACAGTTTCATCATCGCCTTCCTTTAAAGACATCTGAGATACGTTTTAAACCCCAAGTGAGAATGATTGTCAAGACACGAGTTACAAACAAAGTGAAAGTAAATTGTCAAGCATACATTTCAACACATCAAAGTAAAAATGCTTGTCGAGAATGCCAGGTAATTGACTAGCAAATGATATGGAGGCTATTGTTGATGCAGTTCTTCCAATAGTAGCCATTTGACCTGTTTTTTGAATGAGGCAGTCGAAGGTTGGTTCTGATCTCTGTTGGTAGGGCATTCCAAATTCTTGGAGCCAGCCCTGAGAAGGTACGATTGTAAGATCTTTTTTTATTGAATTTCGGTGGTTTCAGTAGTAGGGTATTGGAGCTTCTTAGGTTTCTTCTGGATCCGGAGAGCTCAAGTTTTTTTTGCCAGGTAAACGGGGCTATTGAAATGTATAGCTTTATGTGTCAGGCAGGCTATCTTGAAGCGGATCCTAGCTTCAATGGGGAGCCAGTTAAGCTGGATTAAGTCAGGTGTGATATGATCATGCTTTCTTGAACCTGTGATTAGTCTGGCAGAGGCGTTCAGAGTAGCTCTTAGAGGCGCTAACCTAGATTTAGAAAGACCAGCTAGGGTAGCCATATTCTACTCGAGATATAACTAAGGATTGGACTGCCGATTGCATGTCTTCGAGAGGTAGGAACGGTTTGATTTTCCTAAGTGTGCTGAGCTGATGGTTAGCACTCTTAATGGTTGCACTGATGTGACCTTGCATGTTTAGAAATTTGTCTAGGGTGACCCCTAAAGAGCAGGCGGAGTCCACCAAGTGCTGGGTGCAGTTGAGTGCTGAGATTTTTTGATCCAGTTTTGCGTGGGAGCCTCATGATTGCGTGGGGAAATCAAGAGAAATTCAGTTTTGAGAGAGTTAAGTAATAAGTGGTTATGTGTTAGCCATTGTTGAGTTTTTGAAGCGCTCCGTTAACTGTATTTGAAGATCTCCTCTCCAGATGACATTAAAACTCTTAAGTGTCATCCACGTACATGTGGTACTGAATGTTTGAGTCATTTAGAATGGCAGTTAGGGGTTCCATGCATAGGTTGAAGAGCGTGGGCGAAAGTGCAGAACCTTGAGGCACCCCAATAGAGACTGAAGTGCTGGCCGCCAAGGATTGGTTGACTTTGATTCTTTGTGTTCGGTTATGCAGGAAAGAGGAGAACCAATTTAGGACAGGGCCCGATAGCCCCATCCTGTATTGAAGAAGGTTAATCAGGTTATCATGTTTGATAGTGTCAAAAGCAGAGGACAAGTCCAGAAGGATTAGAAGACATGGTGTATCTTGGTCCAGAGCTCTCAATGCGTCATCAACAATGTGAGTTAGCGCTGTTTCTGTGCAATGACCTGATCTAAAGCCTGATTGATGTTGGTCTAGGAGCTGAAATTTCTCAATGTGGTCGCAAAGCTGTGTGTGAACACATTTCTCGAGCAATTTCGCTAGGGACATGTTGGTGATCGGCCTGAAGTTACTGGGATCTGTAAGGTCTGCATTGGGCTTCTTGGGGATGGGTGTGACTTGCCCCATTTTAAGGCAGTCGGGAATCCTCCCTGTAAGAGAGATTGTTGGATGATCCTGGACCAGAGAGGCAGAACTGCCAAGTTGAGGTCTTTGAGCAGCTTGGCGGGGAGTGGGTCCTTGAAATGGTTGGAAGGTTTCAGAGAAGCCAGGGAATGTGACAGCTCCTCCAAGTCTGGAGGTCGGAAGGTATTCCAGCAGGCATTGTTTTTGGGTGTGTACAGGCATTGATTTTGGGTGTATTGCCGTGTAATCAGGCAAACCCTCGGAACTCATAGACAACAAATTCTCAGCGGCCCGTTGCAGTTCCCGCTCAATACTTCTAGACTTTTCAGCGAAGTGCTCTGAGAAGTCCTCCTCACTGGGTCCAGCGATTTTGATTGCTGGAATAGGATTAGCCTGTTTGATGATATCAAACAGTTTCCTGGGACGGTTTTTAGCGCTGTCAAGCTGATCTCTGAAATGATCTGATTTAGCGATGCGAATGAGTTTGTTGTAAGAGCTTCTCATCTTTCTTAACTGTTCGAGGCAGAAGTGGAGGGCATTTCTCCAACGTCTCTCAGAGAGCCTCAGCTTGCGACGTTCGTTATTAAGGGTACCACTGAACCAAGGTTTGGATTGTTTGCAGGGAATCCTTTTAAGTAGCTTCGGGGCTGCAGAGTCGAGAATATTAGACATCGTGTTGAAGTAATGATCCGTCAACTCCTTCCAAATTATTCATGGTAGTTGTAGGTTCAAGTAGATTCTTGCTCAAGATGGAAAGGTTAGAGATGTTGATATCTCTCAGGTTACTGAGATAATTGCTTGTTTTTGAGTGGTTGCCCTTGTCTAAGCAATACCTTCTCCTGAATGCGAAAGGAGATTTGGAGATGATCTTTTCCCAGCCAGTATTACTATGTACATTGCTAAATAATGAAGTAATGCTCACAAGAAAGTGCAACATTGTGCTGCATAATTTGCCCTTTCTTGTTGCATAATTTGGTTCTCCCCGTCATATAATTTGGTGCTTCCCTGTTGCATAATTTCAATGGCCTGCTCATAATAATACTTCCTGATACCAACTACTTATGGACAACCACTGGTGATACTTATTCACACCTTTCATTCACTGCGACCACACAACACTATTCACACCAAACAAACAGTCATAACCACTCGCAGAACCTCAGTTTTCCTAAGCTGCATAACCATGCATCATCATTCATTCCATGCATAGTTAATCTGAACATCACTTATAACCTCTGCCTAACATCAATTCACACACACCCAATCATTTGTTTATTTATAGTGTGATGTTTTTTTTATTTCGAACATAAATATACTATGTATGATTAACTGTTTTTTAATTTGCTACAATTGTTTTATATGCTTTTAATAAATTGATACATAACATTTCCAATAGTTTTCTTGTGTACTGGCACACTGCTTTTTCAATTGGTACTGTATCCCCCCATGATTGGATGTGTGTGATTTAGGTGAGTGAATGAGGAAGAGTTCTCTCAGTATTTGCCAACCAAAGGATATATTGTTATTTTTCTAGATTGAACCCTAGTCCTTTGGTGCACAAAGAGTCCCTCTCATTTTTTTCAAGAGTAACATCAAGTCACACCAATCTCCTACACCCACTGTTTAGACACACACAGCTCCTCAGTGATTAACATCCCTTTAGTCCAGCCACTCAAACTCATCCCTCTCTGAGTACCATTCTCTTTAACTTACTCACACTACTCATTTACAAAACCAATTAGAATACTTTTCACATCTACGCCATTGACCCACTTGAAACCAGTAACTTACAAACCCATTGTTGGACTTGGCCCTTTTTGCAGGGTCATCACAGAACCTTTTGCCTTCCTACTGTATTTTTTCTGACCTGTTGTTGGTGGTTTTAGGACTCTGGGCACTTCACCACTGCTGATCAATGCTAAAGTGCATATGCTCTCTTTGTAAATTGATGTTATCGATTAGTGATTCCATGATTGGCATATTTGATTTACTTGTCAGACCTTAGTAAAGTGCACTATGTGTGCCAAAGGCCTGTAAATCAAATGCCGCTGGTGGGCTTGCAGCACTAATTGTGCCACCCACAGAAGCAGCTTGTAAAATGTGACTCAGGCCTGCCATTGCAGAGCCTGTGTGCAGTCTGGGACTGCCATGTCGACTTGGCAAGTGCACACACTTGCCAGTCCCTAAACCTTCCCTTTTGTACAGATTAGGCACCCCTAAGGTAGGCCCGAGGTACCCCTGTGGGCAGGGTGCATTGTAAATGAAAGGTAGGACATGCCCTGATGTGTGTGGCATGTCCTGATAGTGAAATACTGCCAATTTCGTTTTCACTATTGCAAGGCTATCTGTTCCCATAGGACAGAATGGGGAGTTTGTTTATAACATCTTATAAACATAACTGACCCTAGGAACAAGATCGAAAAGTAAAGTTTAGTATCCCTGAACTCAGAATGCTAAAGTGCATCTTTTAGTGAGGGTGATTTTTACATTCTGTGTTTGAAAATACCACTTTTAGAAAGTAGGTATTTTCTTGCCTAACTCATCCAGTGTGCCTCTGCTAGGTTTGTGTATTGCATGTCTGGCTTTTGGATGACAGGGGCTGGAGCAGGGCAGTGGCTCCAGAAGTCTGATGAGTCGGGGCTGGGCTGAATAGGCTTGGTCTGCATTTGGAGTGGTGGGAGGAGTAGCATCTTCACTTGAATAGGGCTGTGCCTGCCTTCCACAATGACAGCTCCGTCCCCCTGTGGTGTGTCTGAAGCCAGGGCTCACACTGACATAGGAGGTTGTTGTGCACTTGCAAAGTGCCACACAGAACTGGTTTTGGCTGGGTACAGACGCTCTCTGCCTTCAGAGAACAAAATGATTTTTGGGTATAAAAAGAGGGGCCCAGACCACAGACTTTTAGATTACTTCTGGGAAATCAAGAGGACACCTTTGCCAAGGAGAAGAGCCGGAGAAGCGGAGGAGGAATACTGCCCCTGTGCTGTTTGCTGTCTGGGGTTGGCCTGCAGTGGCTGCTTGCTGCCAAGGAAAGGAGAAGGACTTTGCTGTTTTGCTTTGTCACCTGCTTGAAGAAAAGATCTCCAAGGGCTTGAAACGGAGCTTGCCTCCTGTTCTGAAGTCTCAGGAACACAAAGACTTCACCCCTTCTGCCTTCTTGAATCTAGAACTGCTGTTTTAGCTGCTACAGGAGGAAAGTGCCACATCGACGCCAGCGAGCGACGCCGTAACCTGCCCGTAGCCGTGAGCGCTGCTCCGACTTGCGACGTGGGCCCGACGCCTGCTGCTGTGCCGCATCGACTCCGAAGCCGACTTCATCAACGCTGAGCCGATCCTCGATGTGGGTGACCCCCGAATCCATCAACATCGCGCCATTGTAAGGAACTGAGGCTTTGGCGCCATTGTGACGTCACCTCCCCGACGCAGTAAGAAACAGTTGTCTCACCTCCCCTGCGCTGCAGTAAGGAACAGAGGCTTCACCTCCCCTGGGGTCGTAAGGAACCGACGCCGCACGGCGCCATCGAAGCATCCCCTCCCCGACGCCGTGAATTGTCTTTGTTTTCATCATTTCCAAGGTACTGTTCTTTGTGGGTCTGCTTGACTCCGGGCCCGACACCGCGCACTTCGCTGTTGGCGCCATACTTTGGGATTTCCACCGGTCACGACGTCGTTATAATTCCAAGTGGAGTTATTGGTTGCTACAAGCTTTATTTGAGTGAATAACCTATTTTTAAGGACATCTTGATAACTGTATTGTGGATTTTTGACGTTTGGTCTTGTTTTGGTTTAGATAAAGATTATTTATTTTTCTAAACTGGTGTGGTGTCCATTTGTAGTGTTTTCACTGTATTACTGTATGTGTTCACAAATGCTGTACACACTGCCTCTGAGATAAGCCTGTCTGCTCGTGCCAAGCTACCAAGGGGGTGAGCAGGGGTTATTTTACGAGTGTATCCCCCTTAACCTGACTAGAAGCAAGGGCCCCTATTTGGACAAAGGTACCTACCTCTGCCAACTAGAGACCCCCATTTCTAAAATCCATCCACTCACAATCGACCAGCTGCTCACCCAAAGCCATCCGCTCATAACTGTCAATCTCTCCCAGTGAGGATATTAGCCCTCACACAAGTCATAACTGTGCCAAATTTGTGCAACTTTCTTTTTGCATAATTATGCAAACTCTGCAAAATATTGTAACTTAAAGGCAAATCCACCTTTTAGCACTATATTTAGCATTAAAATCATCCTTGCCTCAATATTTCGCTCAAGAAAAATGGTGAACAGTTGCTTGCAATCTGTTGTTCCTGTGTGTTTTTGGTAAATTTTTACAGCAAATGGCGCACACGTGTGTAATTATGCAGTGTGGCGTAATTTCGAAAATTATGCCTAATAAAGTGTAATGCGAAATTCCTAAAATTATGTGAATTATGCTGGTTTAATTAAAAAGTTTCTCAGGCCTAATGGTTGATAAGATTGAGATAAGGGGGTGAATGTCATTGTGGTTGTTCTCTCGGGTCCCTAATACAGATTGTTGTAAGTGTTTAGTATGAAGTAAGTGGAATTCAGTTAATTTAACACAATTGTTTCAATTTAGAGAAAAGTGGGGTTACTTCATTAAGGATGTGGTAATACCATTTAACTTCAAAGGAAGCTGGTGCTATTTATGAAACTTTAAATGGGGTTGACATGTTTTCTTACACCACACGCTATTCCCCATTAAAATTATATTTGCAGCAATTGCAATTAAGGGTTGCGGGGATGCAGTTAATGAAATTGTAGTATTACCAAAGCAGTATGTCAAGCAAAGATCTGACATGCTGTAAATATATTTGCTTAACAATAACCTCTAATGTTGTTGCAGTCTAGTGGAACGACTCTGGGAGGAAGATCTATCAATCCCAAAAAATTATATTAAAGTCATCATGGAATTGTACTGAGTAGGAAAAACAAATCCAGAAGTCCTACGAGTCATTGTGAAGTAATAAAAAGCACCATGAAGTACTTATGGAGTTGTAAAATAACACATATACATCCGGAAGTAGTCATTGTGAAATAATCTGCCCCCATCCCCTAGTTGTCATGGGGTCATCATGAAGTAATCTCCTCTCATCCCTTTGTTGTCACGAGCCCCGGAATCCCTCCTCATCCACACACTTCCAGGGCATAGTCACCAGGGTCGGATTGGCAAGGCGGGCAATCGGCCATTGCCCGGAGGGGCCTGTGGCAAAGGCCAGTTGGTGGGCAGTTTTGTATTCAGCTGCAAATAAACTTCCAACATTTGCCTGGGCCACCTTGGCCTCTTGTACACAACCCGAAAGGCTGCTGAAGGCCTAGAGCAGAGGTCAGAACACAGTATGACCAAGTAGAGAGACCCTTGGTGACTCATTGTCATGGACCAAACTGAGCCGGCACAGCATGTGGTGAGTCTCCTCCCATCCTGAGTCACTGAGCGTGACAATGAGGCCTCAAGGAGTGGCAATGCAGTTTTTGAGCATCACAGCTAGCACTAATGTTACGTGGGGTGGAGTGAAAGCAGGTTGTGCAAGGAGTCAGATTACACGTGGTGGCCTTCTAGAGCCTTTACTTTTGTCTCCAGCAGCAGACAGAGGAGACTTAGGTGTCTGCTGCCACCTGGCCATCTACAAAACTGCAGGGGGCTCCCGTTTTCCAATTAGAGAAAAATTTAAAAATAACTAACAACCAAATTAAGCAAAAAAAATACCTTTTTGACAACTCAAAACAATTGTTTTTAGGTCTCGCTTACACAGCGCGCATGCGCTGCATAGGAGAGACCTTTAGTAATCGGTTCGCTTTTTCGCCCAAAAACGTGCACGCGTTGCATTGCTTTCAATGGCAACGCGTGCACGTTTGGCGATCCCCTTGCGGGAGCGAGCTTTCAAAACCATATGTTAGTAATTAACAGATGGTTCCTGCTCTCTCCCGCAAGGGAAACCGGCGCATGCCCCCTCCTCTCTCCCCTCCCCCTGCTGCCTAATTTCAGTGCGAGGCGTGCGCGCTTGTTTTTTTTACTTTTGGATTTTTCCCTGCATGCGATTAAACATATTTTAAATTAGGGCTGGAACCTTAACACGAAAGGCCCCGACTTTACTACATCTCTGACGTTTTCCAAGCCCACCAGTGAGCAATTCATGCTTCCAGGAAGTGCTCTTTGCATTCCGGGTTTTTCCGTCCTCTTTATTCCATTATTAAACTAGGACGAGTTCTAGAATGCAAGGGGGAAACACTGGGACAGAACCAGCCATTTCCGCATGGACGGGATTAGACCCGAGATCTCTACACTGTGGTGGTGCAAAAACCCAGGGAGAGATTTGTGAATCAGCAGCTCCATGCTCGGTCCGCAGAGTGGAAAGGGCGGGGGAGTACGAGCAGCAGAAGTCTTTGCGTGCCCTTTTAACATCACTGTGACACAATTACAGCAGCACCGCAAGCTCAACTAGTGACCTTCAATGATCCCAGCAAGTGCGGCTCGTGTCTTCAATCCACTTCCCCTGCTGGCACATGTGGTTCTTCTGCACCATACAGACATTGGCCTCTTTAAAGAGGAGTTCCTAAACACGCAGCTTTCGTACTCGAATGCACAGCTGCCACCTGGTTGGCCTCCCCAGTGTATCCCACTCCGCCCATTGGGGTCCAGGAAAGGGCGACCCCTGCCGGGTTAAAGGTGAGGGCGGGATATGTCGGGAAGTGGGTCTTATTCGGAGCAATGCGTAAACCTGCACATCATGGCATGTCCAACATAGACACTCATCCTTCGTTGGTCGATAATGTGAGTACTATCCAGAGGAGTATCCAAGATAGAACAATTTGTAGTGAGCTCTACAAAAAAACAAACTAACGAGGATAGGTCTGCATTCTCCATTTCAGTACAGAAGTATCTCCTGCCAGCGGGAAGAAGGGAACGCTTCCACACAGTTTAAACACCACTTAAGCTGCATTGCCATCTGATTAGTTGGTTCTCTGTGCACAACCACCTGTGAAGGGTTTACCACACCCCTAAATGGATTCTCAACACCCGCTTACAGCGAGAGGACATATTGTGAAAGATGCCTCACGTGATGCAAACTGCTGGGATCCATGACCAAACAGACTCGAAAGACCACTTTCATCCACAGCAAAGGCAGCCTGAGTGGAGGGGCCGCGCCTCCGTGAATGCCAGGCCAGGCCTTATACACCCTGCTGGGGTATCCAAGCCTGCACAGTGTGTGCGAGAATACATGGTGTTTGTGCGAGTCACACCTCGGCTGATGTGAGCCCATATGGGTTGGGACCCAGCATGTTGTGCATCAGGGTCTGGTATGAGTAGTGAGCTAGCCTTTGGACAGGTCGGGCACTTTTCTCTGTGACATTACATAACGTGTATTTGTAAAGCGCACGTTCATCCCCGACGGGGTATCTTGGCGCTGAATAACAGATGTTTATTGTTACCCAACGGTACTCATTTTATCACCCTCAGATGGATGAAAGGCTGAGTGAACCTGCCGGGATTTGAACCTGTGACCATGGGGTCAAACACAGGCCCCTGCAGTGGATGCATTACTGACCGGTGTCCAATACAAAACATCTGCACATCTTTGCAAAATGTAACAATTTTTGGCTAGGTATAATTCTCCAAGAATGCGTCCTGATTCAATGCAGAAGCATGAAAGCAGGAGTGTTGACATTTTGCTTTCAAAATAAAAACACATAAAAAATTGCTACTTGGCAAAAAAATGCGTTTTGAACAATTTATTATACCAATTCTCTAAGGTATCTTTCTGTAAAATGTGCTCGATGCATTAACATATTTAAACACATTGAAAGAGAATCCCTGTAAAACCATTGTGGACGATTTGCACATAAACACTTTAGGGGGCAAATCCTAAAAAAGACACAAAAGTGCCTCTGAAGATATGTGTCTTTGCATTGCTGCCGATTTATGACTTTCAAGAATTTGCTAAAGTTGCCTGACTATGGACGGAAACTGTACTCTTCGCAGACTTCTGTGAATTCTGTTTTCACACGAGCAAATCTACATGGTCACAAGCATGCATCCATGGTGGGTGCACTCAGCCTTTCATCATTCCATGGTGAATAAAACGTGTGCCATTGAGTTGAGTAACAATAAACATGGTATTTCAGAGCCAAGAACCCCTCAGGAAAACACAAATGTTGTATTTGCTCATGCGAAAGTCAGCTGAGCGATTCCAAATTCACTTTTTCTACACTCTTTTTTCGCCATCCTGACAAACGTCGTAGCCCCGCCCCTTGTCAGAAGTAAACTTCCAACCTTTTTTCGTGTAAGGGTAGATTTTAAAGTAGTGGGTGAATACCCTTCAACATGGATGTTAGTAGATGTTAACAGGCTCGGCAGGTCATGCCGACACTGCCTCAACATACATGTATTCTACGCACATATGTGGAAATGTGGGAGATCAGAGCCGAGTGAGAATCCAGACCCCAATATAATGTGATTATAATCAGACAGGCTGTTACCCGAGCTCTAGTATAATGACCACGCTGCCACAGTTCATCCCCTCACTACATGCCACCGAAGTAGTCAAGAAGATATTTTATAAAATGACACAAGGCGGTCACTTCACTTCTGGACCTACTGGCTGAACTGAGGTGTGGTGGGCAGCAAGGAGCGGTGCACGAGGCAGTGTTAAAGCAAACTGTTCAAAGGTGGGTGGGTGGTCTGCTTGAAGTCATGGGTGGATTGTTGCAAGAGAGTAGTAATGTGGGTGATTGCTAAGCACGGGCGGTGACTCCCTGGACAGTGAGGCGCATCAAAGGGTCTTGATAGCATCATTAAAGTCATACTCAAACCAAAGCAGATTCTGTGCTCTGCAATGAACAGTCTGAAACATGACTGCATGGGCTCGAGTAGGAAGCATGCTGCTACCCGTTGTGCAAGCTCGTTAGATATGTACTGCTCTAAATGTGCTGCAGGATGGGAGATAGAGATGGACCTGAGAGAGTCTGGAGAAGGGTTTGAGTGGTGGCTTCACCTGCGCATTACTGAACTTCTAAGGTGATCGTTTGAAGCGACAGATGAACTGAGTGCGGAATTGTTCTAATATCTTACAACTTTCTTTTAATATATAGTGATTTAACCGCAGTTGGTTTTGTCAATGCTTGTTTTGTCATGGCTTTGAGTGGTGGCTTCACCTGCGCATTACTGAACTTCTAAGGTGATTGTTTGAAGCGACAGATGAACAGAGTGCAGAACTGTTCTAATATCTTACAACTTTCTTTTAATATATAGTGATTTAACCGCAGTTGGTTTTGTCAATGCTTGTTTTGTCATGGGTTTTGCAGATGTTTATTGTTGGAGAAGCTGTTAGTCCCTCCTCAAGAAAAAAAAAAAGACTAAAAGAAAAAATATGCTTCAAGTCTGGACAACCCGCCTAGAGCCGCAGTAGTTCCCACCACTGAAGGGACCTGGCCTGTGGGGGCGCGTCTCATAATAGGGCACAATGAGGCCTCTCATAATAGGGCAAAATGAGGCCTCTCATAGTAGGGCACAAGGAGGCTTCTCATAATAGGGCACAATGAGGCTTCTCATAATAGGGCACAATGAGGCCTCTCATAATAGGGGCACAATGAGGCCTTTCATAATAGAGAAGAAAGCGTCACCTGTATAGGTAACGTCCCCTGGGCACAAGCTGATGACCACACTATGTGTGATATAAAACAGCTGTCTGAAATATTGATAACGAACAATGGATGAATCCAAACTGTGAGAAATGAACTATAATCTTTTTAATGTATTTGGGTCATTGATATTCCAAAAGTCATATCGGTCCCATCAGTGAAAAATATACCATGAAGCTTCAAGTAAACATTTCAAAATCCCGATGCATTTCGGGCTGTCAAAGCCCTTCATCAGGGGCAAATGATCTGAAATAAAATCAGCAAAGGATACAATGAAAACAAACAGTCCGTCCAGCCGAAATGTACTATACATGCTACAAGAACAAATACCAAACATCAAAGTATGATACCAGTGTCGAGTGCTGTGATGGTGAGTGATAAAGTTTTGCGTGACGAAATATTAAAAAGTGAAGCGAAGTGAATCAATCCTAATCGAAAACTGAGCCAAGTCAAAAGAAATGTGAAGTAGGCGACGCCGCGTGCAATACTAAAAAGTGAGAAGCAAACATATACCGAGCAACAAGGATGCCAAAAGTGAAACAACAACGTGAAGACAAAGAACTTAGAAGAACGTCTCATGAGTTAAAAAACTTGTAAAGAGCCCAGTGCATAACAGTTGCAACCGTATTGATGACACACTAACACCACGAGTGATCGAAAATAGGACTGATAAGGTGTGCGCAGTCCTACACCATTTGCCTCTCATAATAGGGCACAATGAGGCCTCTTATAATAGGGGCACAATGACCTAACCCCAGAGATTGCAAGTTTTTGCAGAAAGTCGCAGCCCCAGGAACAGACGCATCGATCTAATTCAACAAATTTGTTGCAACATCCACTTTAACGGTTTACTGAATCTCGAAGTATTTTATGAGAGGAGAGTGGCCCGTTGGAGGAACGGGCCTTGTACGGATCACGTGTTTCCCAAATCCTTCTCTAATCCAAGAATCTGTTTTGTGGTTGATCATGTGTGTTCGGTTAAGCAATAATAAACAAGCATTGGCATAGCCAATAGGTCTGCCTTTGGGACCTTATAAGTGTTTAGTTATCCAGCACAATATCCTTGGTGCAACAACATCAACTGTTGCATAGCTAAACACTTATAAGGTCCCAAAGGCGCGACCTATTGGCTATGCCAATGCTTGTTTTACATTACTATGAAAAACATTCATCCTGGGACAAAATGACAAAGGGGAGGGAGAATACACATGGCAGGGAAGTAACAAAATTCAATGATGAGTGAGGCGCAGTGTGGAAACAAAAGGAAACAGTGAGACGTGCAATTTAAGTGGAGAAGAATGGCAAAGAGGGGAGGGAGAAAAGGAAATTAAGAGAGGAAAAACTCCCCGATACTAAATAACCAACATTTTAGGAAAAGTCATTATGCATAAGTGTGGGCCACTTTTTCGTTTGGTGCCCGAGCCTAATTTTGATCCCAATCCGACCCTGATAGTCACCTATTTGAGCAGCTGCGGCTCGGCTTTTTCCTGGAGCGTCTCGACGCGAAAGATGTTTGGAGTCTCACGTCTGGTCGGGCGATGTCGGCCTGCCCCTCCTTTGAGACACTGCCGATAGAGGTCAAGTGGGGCTGGGGCGCTCATGAAGGGTCGCAGACCTGCCCTGGACTCAGGGCACATTGAACTGGTCCGCCTGGCCCGTGCAACATGGAAAGGACCTGTCAGCCCTGCCAAGTACTAGGCGTTAGTTCACCGCACCGACATGCGACGTGACGCATTTTCAGAACTTTCACAGCTGCGGAGCGCTCTGATTTAGCACACCTGTGACTGAACAAGCAGGCTGCCTCAGGCGCTCGCGCTCTCGCTACAATTTTCAATTACCCGCCCCGCGGCATTCAGCACTGACGTCACGAGAGTCAGTCTGATTTTGCCCAATGGTTACCCGCCGAGACTCCCCACAGACACACCTATAGGTCGGGCGAGTGGGGGCAGTGTACTGTTTAAGTAAAGTGTCGAGTGCGGCTGTATTATCTGGGTTCCTGTCTTCGTGTGTTAGCAGTTTCATGAAATGTATGTAGTTCAGTCTTTGCTAATGTTTATGCTATGAATATTAATTTTAAGACATTTGTAATTACATATGATATTATGATTGTGTTACATTCGTTTTTCTCTTTCTTATTTTGGTAGAGGAGATGTGTGTATTAACGTTTAAGACTTTGATATATCTAATATGTTGTGATTACTGATG
Organism: Calotriton arnoldi; assembly: GCA_963921515.1. NCBI lineage: Eukaryota > Metazoa > Chordata > Amphibia > Caudata > Salamandridae > Calotriton > Calotriton arnoldi. The sequence continues at coordinate 70,037 of CAWUFW010022275.1, read as the reverse complement.
ATATGTTTGTATTACATTATTTATTTTCTCCTTATTTAGTTGTAATAAGGACTTATGCCATATCTTGGACTTAGGCATTTCAGTTGCTCTCACTTTGTGCATGTCATCGATTGTATGTAGATTTAGAATTATTTATTTTAGGAGTATTGCGGCATTACATATTTCAAAGAGTGCACTGCAAGTAGCAGAGGAGAGGTCTCGCAGGCGCAGGAAGTATGAGTTTATGATGGTGCGTCATCATTGTAGTGCAGCGTGTGCCACGTATGACCGTTCTTCAGGATACATTCGGTATAGCTTGCAAGCAATCAATCAATCAAGGTTCTTATAGAGCGCAGCTAATCACCCATTAAGGTCTCAAGGCGTGGGGGGGGTCCTGCAGTTCAGTCGAAGAGCCAGGTCTTGAGGTCCTTCCTGAATTGAGGCAGTGAAGGTGATTGCCTGAAGTGTAGAGGTAGAGAATTCCAGCTCTTCATAGCATGCAAAAATACCTCAAATCGCTGTGCTTGACCGTATTTAATGATGCATTGTGTGTTTGCGGGCACTAAATCATCTCTCGGAGGGACTGCAGGCCTGCACATGCAGCGGCCGGTCCCCAAAATGGCTGTGTTGAGGTGAAAAGTGGGGGTGCCTTTTTCACAGGTTGTTTGAAACAACACTGCTAGGCATGGAGGACTGGGGAGACAGAGTACAGGGCAGAGAAAATACAAAAATGCGATCAGGTTCGCATCCAGGGTCACAGACTACGAACTCTTTATTTTCCATGAAGAAAATAGTGTCTGTTGCCCCACACACACATACACACAGCTTGTCTGATTTCATCCACAGCATAGACTTCCGCATGGATAATAAATTATGTTAAACTTGGCTCGTTATTTGAAAAGGCGGGAGAGTGCTTTGAAGTGTGCAGCACTAGGGGATGACAGCTACACTGTTCCTGTGGCCACTCGGAACGCTTTCGCACAGCGTAGGTTCCAGTTCCAGCAGCTGTATTCCCTGGAGCTGAAGTTAAGGCAATGCAATGTCGGTTTCCAGCAATTCTTCGGACCAGCTTAGCCACCTGCCGAAGAGTAGTATCCACCTGCTCCTCAGGTGCGGCAGTCCAAAAATGTATGCGTGCATATGCTCTGTACCTTCACATCCCAAGAAGCTCCCATCTTAATTCAGGCAAAATAATAATTTCTGCAATGTCACTTAGCTGTGAGTATGCAAACCTGTGCTGCTTTGAAATAAACTGGGGTGTGCACCAGTAAACTATGCGATGTTGCGTTCGGCATAGTTTTTGCTGAACTCCTCTCTGTAAGTGGAGCGGCAAAACTCCTCGAACTCTGCCGGCGGAGTCCACAGCCCACCCCTAATATATATATATATATATATATATTCACTGAAAAAACCATAGGTTTCAGGGGCGTTATAGTTAGTTGGACATTTCACTCATACAAAACCATAGAAATTCCCCCGTTATAGTTAGTTCAGCTAACTATAACTTGCGCGCCCGCAATGCACTGCTGATGACGTCACATATTACATCACTCATGACATGGTCAGTGACATCACTCATGACATCACTGATGACATCATCCTTGTGATAGAGTGGCAGACCTCCTCTCACCCTAATATAACCTTTGATACACACTCAAAAATACAAACTAACATTTTCAAAACAATGGACATACCAATACCAGTTACAACACACCTATTCAGTAATTCTAAGATCTACACACACATCCACTCATTCACCAACAGTCCCTATACAGTCACTCATACATGTACTCACTCATCATATGTACTCATACACCTATACATCCTGTTACACACCGCCACTCATCCATAGAGTTACTCACACACATAGACATGCAAACAAAGTATCAAACATCCATTTACTTGCATATACAGTTATACACACACACTACCACACTTACTTCTACAGAAACTTACACATACTTACTCTCTTAAACAATCACTTATAGAAACACCTACTTATTTGTACAGGAACTCTTCCAATCTCTCACTCTCACATATACTCACTTATATACACCAATACTCACATATACTAGTTTAAAACATATGTAGTTACTCATAAAGACACTATTGAAACAGTCATTCACTCACTAACACACCCATACACATACTCATCCACCTATACAGTCCTGCACATATGCTGTCTTCAACACATACAAACAGTGAGTCACTCATTCATTCATCTATGCACTAAGTAATACCCCCCACCGAACCATACAGACACTCAGACACTCATACTGATACTCAAAAAACCAACTAATAACCCATATAGACACTCATGTAGCTACTCACCAACCCATGCAGCCACTTATACACAAAAGTGAGGGACTGATACAGATATTTTCATATTTAAACATTACTCACTAACCCATGTATTCACTAAGATACACTTAGTCAGTTATACAATCAATTTTACAAAAAAATCATCCATTTAGACACTTATATACCCATGTATTCTTCCATCGACCTTGAGATATACATATATAAAACATTTAATTTTCAGAAAAACACACATTCACTGGATGATGTCATCAGTGATGTCATTTGAGATGTCATCAGTGATGTCATGAGCGTATGTCACTGACCATGTCATGAGTGATGTAATATGTGACGTCATCAGCAGTGCATTGCGGAGTGCGACGAGTTATAGTTAGCTGAACTAACTATAACAGGGAATTTCTATGGTTTTGTACGAGTGAAATGTCCAACTAACTATAACGCCCCTGAAACCTATGGTTTTTTCAGTGAATTTCTAAGGTTTTTAAATGCTAATTTCTAACTATAACGTGCCTGAAACCTATGTTTTTTCAGTGAATATTTATATGTTTATTATACTATATATACATGTGAAAATGTCTCGGCCCCCTGTTTGCCTCGGTGGCACGGAAAAAATGGGTGGAACTGACGTCAGCACGCCGATGAGGTCCTCTTATGGCTCCGATGACGTCATACGGTGTCGCGAGCGGAGCCGTGCTCGTTGGACGATGGGAGAGCTAGGAAAGAATTTCTGAGGAATGCTGGTGCAGGGGATATTCACCTAAGTGTTCAGGCTAGTCCTTTGGGAGCAACTGTTTGTTGCCACTCCAGAAACCGAAACCAGTGATCCGAGGGCAGAGGCCCTGCAGATGGCACACGAGGTGGGGTGCCCAGTCGTGTGCACCGGCGGGCAGCGAAGTGACAAGCACCACAACCCACAAAAAAGGTAACGAGGGCACTGAATAACACAGGATCTTCTCTTTGTATCTGGCAGGAACGATCGAAGTTAAAATGCCCTAGTGCCAAAATGTAGAATTAGTGCTACAACGGTCTTCAAGAGGACCTGCGATGCCGCTTCTGCCTCCCGTACCCTGGAGGCAGCACATGGGTCACGCTGGTACGGTCATACTGCGGTGGGACGCACACTCGTTGACCTCTCGCTGGCACTGCTCCACACTTCAGGGAGGACGTTTTCCATTAGCTATGTTTTCTGATGACATGTCGCGCCAGCCCCGTCCAACAACAGAACTCCTTTAGATCCAAACAGACTCTTCCACTCTCTCACCGGAAGTGAATCCAGGCCACGCGGACACTTTCACAATACAACAGCCAGGAATGCACTTTTCGGTAAAAAAACACATTCCTTCCTCCTAATTAATCAAATAAACGTCTCACTGAAGAACAGGGCCAAGCCGATCGGTAAACAGCCGTTACAACGACTTTTTACTTTGCGATACCATTACAACGCATGCATTACCACGCATGCATTGTACATCACGAAGTCATTACTACGCATTTTTAGAACGCATGGTCATTTACCACGCATGCCTTTACAATCTAATTTTGTTGTAAAGGTATGTATGGTAAATGACCATGCGTTCCAAAAACTATGTAGACGATCCATGTTGTTGTAAGGAAACAGAGGCTGTTCCGCTTCCTCACAACGACGTGCACCGCCCTCAGAGATGACGTGAAGCAGGAACCACGAGGAGAGAGGAACCATGAGGAGTGAGAGGTAAGGGGGATTGGGCATGGGGTGGGGTTTCTTTTCTAGGGTTTAGGGTAGTGCAGTGGTGTTTGGGTGGTGTAGGGGTCGTGCTGGGGGTAGTGTTTTAGGGTTTAGGGTAGTGCAGTGGTGTTTGGGTAGAATAGGGGGTCGTGCTGGGGGTAGTGTTTTAGGGTTTAGGGTAGTGCAGTAGTGTAGGGGGTCATGCTGGGGGTAGTGTTTTAGGGTTTAGGGTAGTGCAGTGGTGTATGGGTAGTGTAGGGGGTCATGCTGGGGGTAGTGTTTTAGGGTTTAGGGTAGTGCAGTGGTGTTTGTGTAGTGGGTCATGCTGGGGGTAGTGTTTTAGGGTTTAGGGTAGTGCAGTGGTGTTTGGGTAGTGTTTTAGGGTTTAGGGTAGTGCGCCCAACCAGCCACAATATCCGTGGACAAAGGGGATCCTGACTCTTTGGAACGCTCCGTCAATTGAATAATTTGGGTCAAGGGCCCTACCACGTCCAAGACCTATCAATTCCTTTCTTGGGATCCCTCATATACTTGGAGAAAAAGGTACATCGTTTCTCATCAATTTCAGGCATGTGTGCCACCTTCCCCTTCAGTGAGGGCCTGGGGCATTCTCCCCTCGTCCTATTCCTGACCTCCCTTTCAAGGGGTTGATGGATTTTCCCCACCACATACTCTGCCACTTTGGCGTCAGGTGTCCACTCTGCCGATCTAGGATGGTAAATTTGGGTAGGCTCGAACATGTCCGAGTGGACCCCGTCCCCAACCGGGGACTGAGAGGAGTGGGACTCTGGACTCCAGGGACGCCCAGAGTCCTTATCCTCATCGGAGGAGAAATCGCTCCTCCGATACACCCTCTCCCTCTAAGGGAAACCCGCCGTCGGGGTCTACAATAGTGGTGACAGTGTCGCAATTTTCTCCGGGCCCTCCTCCTCCCGGCAGGGTGCATGTTTTAGCGTTTGCGCACTCTTGAGGAAGGTCTCCGTAAGTTTATCAAATCCTTCCAAGTGCCCCGCGTTATGCTTAACGCCCCTTTTATTCCCCATCTGGGAGCTACTTGGACCCGCCACCACCAGATCTGGGTCACTGAACACCCCAGGATGCTCTTCGCCAACTTATCAACCTGATCCCTAAGAGGAGCCAGCGCCTAGAAATAGCCAGAGAGAGGGCTTGGTCCACTGCTGGAGGGAGAAGTTGGGGGCCATTCCTCCTCCACTTCCTGGTAGGAGGAGTAAAAATGGTCTTCTGGAGAAGACAGGATAGCAGAGGGTGTGAGCACAGAACAAATGCCCTTAAAATCCTTAAGACAGCCCCTCGCCGGTGCTCCAACAGCTGGGCTTTCCCCGAAGCTGTTATAAGAATAGACTGAGGCGCAATACCAATTACCACCACCAGGTGACGCTGGTCACTAACGTGGCCGTGTGGGGAAATCACCGCATAGCGGTGTCAAAATTAGGCGAGGTTGGTCGGGAATCAATCGGACACTAAAGGAGTGACTGGATTCCCAAACGCGACGTAAAGACCAGCGGGAGCGCTCGACGGAGCTGCCTCGCTCGGACCAGACGCGCCTTACAGGATCTCACCGCGTGCAGAGCACACAGCGGGAGAAACTGCGAGGGGAGAACAGCGCTCGGGCAAGAGCCTGCTGCGCAGGGAATATGAAACAATACCAAGGCAATAATGCTAATAACGTGCACAAGAAACTGCTATACAAACAGCAACAACGTCAGATTAAGCCAAGAATGTAAGGAATGCACTTAACTAACAAGCAGTGAAGAAAGAGGAAGCGGAAGGGACGCTCACAATATTATATACGATTGGACTATAGTTGCCTTGGAGACTACCCCTAATGGTTCATGGGTTGTGTAGTCTTTTGTTTAATGATTGTTGTGTTACGTTTTCTTTGAACTGCTATGCAAATAAAGTGAGGAAAGATATGCATAATCTCGCCTCCGTCCTGCCATAGAATTCATTAAACTTTATTTGATCTGATTTAGAAACATAGATCATAAAAACCGTACATAAAAACAGTAAATCCTCTTTCCTAATACAATACAGTGAGAATTAATTAAAACCAATAGGTAAAAGCGGGTGTTACAAAGCCCGGTTCAGAGCAACTTCAGGTTAACAGAATCGTAAAGTTCAATGTTTCGCAAGATCAATCTCATGTACTTCGTGCAAAATACGCAATAAGGGGTCCAAGTAAGATGTAACGCTCCAATACCTGACCAGTTTGCACTATATAAAACTGCAGAAAAACTAAAAATAAAAAGTGTTTTGCACACTTCTGTCATTGGGCTATATGTGGGCTACATCTGGGTGATATTTGTGCTACATTTGGGCTCTTTTTCTCTGGTGGCCATCTTGGGAGACTTATTTGTTATGAAGTTTCCTAATTTCGTCATTTACTGCAGTCTCCTCAGTAGGAAATGCTTTCAGTTTTTACTTTGATTCCATCAAGAAGGCATTCAGATGTGTCACACATTTGCCATAAATTCAGAATGTTAGCACTCTAGTTGTTCATTAGATCACTGTAGTAAAGCTACTGCTCACCAGGGAGTTAACTGGAAGTCTACTGCTGGTATTGAAAGTGATTGTTTCAGTCTGCATGTCAGAATTTTCTAATGAAATAGAAGAGGATTTGAGATCTCACTTAAAACATGTCCTAATTTTTCTTTCTACAGCACTAACCATAATTTCTTTGACAAAATGAACCCCATCATTTTGTTCCTTTTTAAATTAAATGTTTTAAGTGTTACCAGTTTATTCCAATCACGATGGCTTCAGGTGTGCCATACTTTTGTCATAAGTAAGGCTGTTAGCACTCTAGTTGTTCTTTAGAACACTCTGGGAAGCTGCAGTAGAACACAAAGGAATCAACTGACAGTCTCTGCCCTTGTTGGATGTACATGTTTTACTGAGAATGTCAGACTTCATTCTCACATGAATGAGAAAGATAATGTGAATTTACAGAAAATATGCTCATTTTAGCTTCTGGAGCACCTTCCAAAACTGTATGGGACAAGCATGTGAAAATAGTTCTCTCAAACATGATTCATGATATCCCAGCAGAAGGTTTTTCACAGGGTAAAATCACCTTAGAACACACCACAATTCCTGAAATTAGTATGGTACCATCAACAAATGAATTCTAATGTAACTAAAGTCTGTTATCACCCTTTATAGTTCACCTTTTGGTAACCCTCAAAATCTTCGATTCACTACAATGCATTTCAATGGGGTACTATCATTTATATTGGTCCCAAGATGGCTGCCAGCAATTCCAGGATGAAGTGCTGACAGCCAATCAGATCTCACGATGACATGTGTGGTTAGGCTCCGCCCAGATATATATGTGTTTTCTTTTTCAAATTTCTCAGGAACTACTGAACGGATTTACACCATTTGAGCAAAAGGCACGACTGAACCAAGGGCTACCTTTCTTGCCAAATTTGGTGTAATTCCGTTCAGCAGTTCGGGCTGTAGCTGCGATGAAAGGTTCCTATGGAAAATTGCATGGGGAAAACATGTTTTGGGACCCCCCCTTTTTCTCGGCCCCCACTTGACGAATCACCCCGAGACTTTCAGGATAGGAGTGGACCGGAGCGGGCCACGAGTTTTGAAAATTTCACTAAGATTCGTCAACCGGCACCAAAGTTATTTCAAATAGAATGTTGCGGATATGGAAAATAGGTCCTAACTATAACTATCTACTGGCGACCGCCAGTAGATAATATATATATATATATATATATATATATATATATATATGGTCCAGTAGAAGGCTGGGAGCCGAAACGCGTAGACCGTCCTCTACCGTTTTGTTTATGCACTTGGTTTTAATGGGTTAAATAAATAATCACTGAAGATTTACCTTCTGTGCGTGGTGCTGTGATCTCTCGCCGATTCCCTTGCTGAAGTCGTGTTTGGGAACGGAGGTCGGAGGAGTTTGGAGACATTATATATATATATACATACACATACACACACACTTCTCTGCTTCTTTTTCATAATTTATGCGTCACTCTATGCCTGAAAGGGTATTGTTTTGACTTATACTGTGTGCTCCTTGTGTCTGGACAAAGCTATACCTCTCTGAAGAGCTCTAAGTAGACCGAAACACTGTATTTTTAGGGGTTGCTTTTACTCATTTCAGGTTGGGTTTGTTGGTATTTTACTAATTCAAAGCTGTAATATTGTGCCTGGAGTGGTAAATGGCTTTTGTCATTTTACAGCTCGGCTTGGACAGCAATGTGCTAGTCCTATGCTTAAAGACATTGCTGTAAAAATGGCAAAAGACTTTGTCCCTTTCTATCTCAGCGTGGATGGCACTGTGCTAATCCTACGCTTAAAGACTTTGATAGAAAAACAGACATTTGAGGTGAGCAGATCTAGAGTGTCGCTGGTGTTGAGTGCTCTATACAGGAACAGCTTTCCACCTAAACTTGAGAACTACCCAGAGTTCTCTGCTTCTTTATATATATATATATATCTATATATATATATTTCACTGAAAAAAACAAAGGTTAAAGTAACGTTATAGTGAAGTGAATATCTCAGTGACACTTAACATTAATGAACCAAAAAAACATAGAAAGTCATCAGTTATAGTTAGCAGCGCTAACTATAACTTAGCCTGCCATGCACTGCTTATGATCTCACATTTGACATCACTTATGACATGTTCTATGACATCATTTATTATATCACTCATGACATTTGAAATGACATTATCCAATGAGTGTGCTAATTTGTCTTATAGTTTAGATTGTGGCAGATAGCTACCATGTTACTTTTCTACTCAGTTTTGTACAGTTTGAGTTCAGCTAATGGGTGTTTTTTTTTTTTAATATTTATTTATTGTGTAGTTTGCAATTAGTATGAAGCAAAAGCCACCTCAACATGAGATGTATTATGCCAGCAACGATCGTTCAGTACAGGATATCAATGCAAACCTATTTACTATTCTAGAACAGAACCCAACTTAAATCATCCCCGCATTAGCAACCCTCCCCCCCTCGGCATTTGGAATAGCACTTCACTGAGTCCTGGACAGCCCCCGTCGGGTAGCATACTTTACAAAGTCCAACAGTCCCTGCACCCTCCACAACATCCCCGTTACAGTATACAATATATTAACATAGGTCTGGTCTGCCCAGTAGATACCCCGTAAGAGGGCCCAGAAGTCCTTGGGGCGAGATGCCTCCGGCAGTTCCTCCGCATAGGTGTCGAGTTGTTCTCTACAATACAACAGGTCACGTATCCACCCTTTCACTGTGGGAACAGCCTTTGCCCCCACCTCTGTGCAACCGCACGCTTAGCAAACAACGTGGAGATGGCCACCAATCGTCTGTTACAAGGTTTAAGCTTACAAACCCATCCCCACAGACATACCGCAGGCACACATGCCACAGGCTCCATGACAACTTCCGTAAGCACTTGTGTAACCCGTGCCCAAAACTCGGCAATCCCTGCACAGTGCCAGGCCAAGTGCAAAAAATCTGCATCATCCTGTCCACAACGCACACAGCGTGCACAGTCCCTCAGCCCGAAGCGTCTTAGCTGAAGCGGGGTATAATAGAGTTGATGTATATATTTAAAATGTATTATTCTGAGGTTGCAATTCGCTGTCAAGCGTCCCGTTAATTCACAACAAAATTTCCAGTCAACCAGTGTCAGAGATGTACCACTATCGTCGCCCATCTAACATATGAGGGGGACTCCGCCAGTTCAGTCTCCCTAAGAGAGGCGTTGTATAGTTTGGTGATCAGGCCCCCGCGCTCCCCCCCCTGCCAGCACCGCCCGCAGTGCTTGCAGAGTGCGCGGTTCTGCCGGAAATTCAGGGTAGATAGCGCGGACAGCCTGTCGCACCCGCACATAGGTAAATCCCAGCATAAAGCCAGCGCCATGACATCGTTGCAAGTCTGAAAGTGCCCGAAACTGGCCCTGTGCATACAAATCCCCAGGTGAGTGATCCCCACCTTACACAGCACCTGCAATGCAGTTTGTTCCCGTGCAGCTGATATATCTGGATGTGCCGCGATCGGCAGTTTGGGGCGTATAGGTAATCCACCCCGCCCTCTTAGCTAGTGCACTCCACGCCCAAGCCGTACAATGAACCGGGCTGATTTCATTCCGTGGACCCCCTTCCACCCATCAAGGCTGCTGCAGCCAGGGGCACCGGGAGGATCGCGTCCGCCTCAATTGCCGTGTGTGGCTGGAACCTCTGTGGGAAGTACCAGAAATGCGCATATTGCGCCTGAGCGCATAGGTAGTATAGACGGAGGTCCGGGGCCTCAAAACCACCACGTTCAAATGGTAGCGTCAAAACCTTCCAACTGCATCGGGCTTCCGCCCCCAGACGAACGCGAGCAGGACCGACTGCAATGTGGTGAAAAGCGCAGCATTTAATCTGATAGGGATATTTATAAACAGGTACAGCAGCTTGGGCAAGAACGCCATTTTATTATCGCAATGCGATCCGCAAGAGAGAGGGTAACTTAGCCCAGCGCGCCGCCTGATCAGAGATTCTATCCACGGTGCGTCCATAATTAGCAGAGATGACCACTGCAGGGTCTCTGTGCAGCCATATGCCCAGATATTTCACCGGGTCAATTGACCATCGCAATGGAAAGTCCATCTCTATCTCCTGAGTGCCGGCTGTTAGGGGAACACCGTGGATTTAGCCCAATTGATGCCTAACCCAGAAACGCTCAAACCGGACATATTCTCTTAATAACTCCGGCAAATACGTGGCAGGCTCGCGCACATATAGTAGCATATCGTCAGCATACAACGACACCAATAAGGGTCGCTCACGAAACCGCAATGCCGCTTGGGCGTGCCGCTGCCGCAACTTACAGGCCAATGGCTCCCAATGCCAGTGCAAACAGCATGGGCGATAGCGGGCATCCCTGTGCGCGTGCCGCGCCTGATGGGAAAAGCCTCAGAGACCCAGCCATTTACACGAACCCGTGCCATCGGTGCTTCATAAAGGAGGCGGACCCATTTTTTAAAAACTGAGGCAGACCCATTCTTAGTAGGACGGCAAACATGTACCCCCACTGAAGGAGTCAAATGCCTTAGCCGCATCCAGCAGCACGGCCACTGCCTGAAAATCCCGGTCGAAATAGTGCAAGGTGGAAAATATAGTACGTAGGTTGTGCATCGTAGACCTGGAAGGCACAAACCCTGATTGGTCCGGCAGGACCAATTTGGGGACCAGGGGCTGGAGCCTTGTGGCAATCATTTTGGCCAAAATTTTGGCATCTATATTTATAATGGAGAGAGGTCTATACGAGTCACAGGCATTCGCCACTTTATCAGACTTCAGGAGCATTACAATTAAGGCTTCCGTGAGGGATGGAGGCAGCCTGCCAGTTTCATACGCCTCCGCAAATACCTCCAGCAGCTGCGGCGCCAAAGTGTCTGAATAAGCCTTGTAAAACTCACTTGGCAAACCATCAAGCCCCGCTGCCTTGCAAGTAGGGAGGGACATGATTGCCTGCTTCACATCCTCCACGTCAAATGGCAAGGTGAGATAATCCCGTTGATCATGGGACAGCCAGCCCAGTGCGATATCATCCAGGTAACCATTAATCTCACTAAGAGGCGGCTGGTTGCGTTCCCCATACAATTTAGAGTAGAAATCCAGTATCACACCGCTAATATCTGTATTACCGAATTGCGTCTCTCCGGCCTCATCCACCAATTCAGTAATATAGGCCTGGCTACGAGCGCCGCCATTTTCTGCGCTAGTGAACGGCTAGGTCGGCCCCCTCCCCATAATATCTAGCAGTGCATCTCCGCGATCTGTGCCTCATTTCTTGATCTACCGTCGCGTTATGTTCCGACACTAACTCCCGGATTGCGGCCAGTTTTTCTGTGGCAGGGCAACTGGCATACTCGCGCTCCAAGGCAGCGATATCCTCTGCCAATTTCCTAATCCTACGGCGCAAATCTTTGAGGACTCCGGCCTGCGCACCCATACAAACCCCCCGAATAGTGACCTTTAACGCCTCCCAGGTAATCCCGACACTGTCCACAGTGCCTGCATTTTCCTGGAAGTAGTTATGAATGGCCTCCCCTATGGTGTGTTTAAATACCGGATCCGCTAAGGATGAAGGTTGCAATCTCCACGCAAATGGGGGCCTCCCCCCTGGGACTCGCAAAGCTAGGAGAACCGCGAGTGGTCAGAAAGGGTTCTGGCCAAGTGCCGAACGTCTACCGCCCAGGTGCATGCAGTCTCTGACACCAACCAATAATCCAGGCGGGACCAGGACCCATGCACCGTAGAAATAAAAGTGCTCTCCCTGACCCCAGGGTGCCTTAGGCGCCAGATATCATGCACCTCGCCAGTGTCCAAAAGCCCCCAAGTGTATCAGTGGATTGTCTGTGTCGCGGGGCCCCGCTCCCCCTGTCCTCGTTAATGTCCAGACATGTATTAAAATCCCCTCCCCAGATAATTTCAGCGCTCGGAAGGTAGATATCCTGCGCCAGACATCCGCGAAAAAGGAGGCATCGTCTATGTTAGGACCGTACACGTTCACCAACAGAACACTCGTGCCATCCAGCGTACCATGCACAATTGCCAGCCGGCCCTGCTCATCCTTGTCCGTGCCGTGAATCTGGAAAGGTGTACCCTTCTTGACCAAAGTCATCACCCCCTGGAGTAGGATGAATAAGAAGATGTCATTCGAACGTCAGCCCATCTGGTGCCTACATTTTTTCTGTCTGTGAAGTTAGATGCGTCTCCTGTAACAAGGCCACCTGTACGTTCCACCTATCTAGCGAAGCTAACACAGTGCGGATTTTTTTGGGACTATTGAGACCGCGCACATTCCATGTCACAAATCGGTACTCACTACCCATGTTGCATGTAAGTCAGCCCTATGTAAGCAATGTGTAACCCACCCTCGGATGCATTCCATCCAGACACAACCAAGATACAACTACGCAAATGCCGACCCCCCAACCCAAACCCCCACCCACTCTCGGCACCCCCCAACTTGCCAAAGCCATCCCAATAGCGACTAAGCAAACCCCAGAAACCCCAGCAAAGCAACAACATAGTGTGGGGAACTCCCATACAGGGGGGCATCAGAGCGCTCCTACACTCCCACAACGTAGGAGGTGGCTGATCAGGTCTAGTACCTGTGTTACAATTCAAGAGTAAATACTTTAACTATACAGCATCCAATCTAGTTTGCAGATAACATATAGGCAGTTGCCCTGCGCGGCAATACAAGAAGCAGTTAATACAGAAAGTGAGCCCCGCCATCAGGAGGATTCATTTAAAAAAAGAAGAAAAAGGAAACGCATTATCATTCCTCCTCTCCCTGTTCAGTCTCAGTCTCGCGCCTGTGCCTCTTCAGTTGCTTTGCATGCTCCATCGCCGCCTTGGGGGTCAGGAATATTTTGAAGTTCCCTTCTGATCCCACACGAAGACGCGCGGGATATAACATGGCGTAGGGAACGTTTTCAGTCTGGAGGAATTTTTGACTGCCCCAAACTCACGCCGCGTAGTTTGGACTCACGACGGTAAAATCAGGGAAAAAGGACAACATGCTTCCCTGATAACTTACAGTACCCTTCTCCCTGGCCAGCCGCAAGACGACATCCCGATCCCGGTAGTTCAATAGTCGAGCTATTATGGGACGAGGTGGAGCCCCGGGGCAGGTTGTGCCGCCAAAGAGCGATGGGCGCGCTCTACTACAAATATGGAGGACAAGTGCTCAGGGCCAAATAATTCTTTGAGGAGAGATTCAATAAAGTGTTCCATCCTGCCCGTATTTGTTGATTCGGGAAGGCCCGTAATGCGAACGTTGTTCCGTCTGGACCTGGCCTCCAAATCCTCATTCTTGGCCTGTATGAGGGCCAGGACCTTTTCCATGTTGAGGGTCTTACTGGCTACATCGCTGAGTCCATCCTCCGCGCTAGATACTCTTTGTTCCACCTCCCCCATTCTCGTATTCTGTTTTTCCAATTGCGTAGACATATAGTCCAGCCGATGATTTATAGTGGACATACTGCCCTCGATGGACTAGAGGCTCTTTTGCATTGCTAGCAATGTGGATTCCAGATTGGGTGGGTCCCCTTGCCCATCATCCTCAGAATCAGAAGCCGCTTTTGTGGGACCCTGCCGGACTTTCGTGCCTCAAACGTGAGGCGGGGCTGCGACTTATCCGGCTTCCCATGATGAGCAACGGAGAAGGCAGACGCGGAGCAACAAGTATATATCAGCTATCTCCAGCCTCTCCTACAATTCTTTATCAGTGAATGGGCCCAGTATTAAATGCAACCTCTATGATATACACTCCCCACAGCGCTTGTGGAGACGGCGTCTTCGGCAAGCCAGCAAGCAGATCCAGGTCAGTGCTCGAGAGCGTGAGTAGTGTGAACAGGCAAGTCCAACCAGCGAGGGAGCGAGCACCCCCAGCTAGTTCTCAAGCGATAGCCACAATCTGGCCCCCAGATGGCCCAACTAGTTGCAAGGAGCAGGTGAACTCACACCCTACAGCAGGTCACCCCTATAGCTCTGGGGATGCAGGTCACCCGACAGTGCGCAGGGAGCAGGTAAGTCAAAAAAAGCAATGAGTCCTGAAGGAGGCGATCCCCAGCCTGCCCTCAATACCGGTGAGCAGCTCACGCACCAGACCAGGCCCAAGAAGCTGGATTGCAGGAGCGGGGACAGACCATCAGACAGCCCACCCCGGATCCTTCCAAGATAAGGCAGGGGGGTAATGCTGGGCTGCCGCAGACAGGCCCACCAGTCGTCCACCGCAGAGATCCGACCAGGATGGGAGCCGAGACACTCCCCGTGCAGGCCTCGCCGGTGTCACCACCGCCACTCACCCCGCTCGCAGGCCGCAGCGCGCAGAGCGCGGCCCAGCGCTCAGGCCCACACCCGCCTCCGCAGACACAGGCCCAAGCGGCCGCACCCCACTCACCGCCACCCGCAGCAGGCGCCAGCAGCCTCCCTCCGCGCCGGTCCTCACCACAGGAGCACGCCCGGCCCCGGGCCGGCCCCCAGTGCGAAAACTGCACCGAGATGTGCAGCGATGTGGGACGGGATCCACTCCAGCCTCGGGACCCAGGTAGGATTTCAGCACCTTGCAGGTACGGCGGTGCCAGCAGTCTCGTTGGTCTCCCCAGGTGCCGTCGCTCACCCGCTGCAGACCAGTGCCTTAGCGACAGTTCAAAGCGGGCCCCAGCTGGCCGCCACGCTCTGTGCCAGCGCCCGGGACAGTCTCCCGGTTGTGCAAGGGCAGGCCCCATGTGCGTCCGCCGCCTCACCAGCTGTGCGATCCGTCAGCTCTCGATCAGTCAGGGGATCCCGCGAGCCCGGCACCGCCGCGGCTGCTCAATCCCCACAGCCGAGCATTCAGCACAGTATACAGCCAGTCGGGCATCCTCCGTGCACAGCGGTCGCCATCTTGCCCTCAGCCGGCCAATACTTGTGAGGCTGATATCGTCGTTCACGATGCACTCCGGGGGGCCGCAACTGCCCGATCCGCAGCAGCGGGACAATTGCCGCGCAGGGCAGTCACCATACAACTATGATGCGTCGATTTTAAGGCGGATTCTGGGCGGATAAGAGATCAGCCGGGCCAAGCAGCACTAATGTGCGGCCATCTTGCCTGGCGCCCTCTAGCGCCCCCCAGCTAATGGGTGTTAGTATTTAGAAAAACACATGTCCTCCTAATGTACCAAAGCTGTATAGAGATATTGAACACGTTATAAATCTTTGTGCTCAAGAGTAACTCTGTGTACAGGTGACAGTAGACTTGTGTTCCTTATGTTCCACATAAGTACTTTGGTACTGCAGAAAAAGTTTCCAGCAGGGCAAAGATACTACGTACTAAGTATTGTAAGCAGTAATTGAAGAGCATCATCTCAGCATGACAATTTCTACTTGTTGCAAAGTCATCCTGTGCCCTGGGCACCCCCATTTTTTTCTGACTGGTACTAATGGTAACTGACTGTCCCTGAGCTCTGACTAACTAGGACCAGGGCAAGCTCGATGCTGAAAACGAGTAGAATACAGTGAAAACACCTACACACACTAGGGTACACTATGGGTTAGGGTACCCCTATGACTGACATGACCTACCCTATAAGTCCTTAGTACACAATAGGGCAGGGAGATTGAAACTACCTTTAAGTCCCTAGTACTTAATAGGGCATGGCAGTTTAGAGGCCAGCAGCCCTTTCTGCACTTGCATGTTTGCACTGCTGAGAGCCTGAGGTCATTTTAAGAGCAGTCCAGTGTTGCAGGAATGCTTTTAAAAATAAATTGTGCCCAAACTCGACTTTGGTGTTAGGGGCACTTACAAATTGATAAACTACACTATTTTGGCATATTGCGTACCCCCAGCGTCTACCCTAGGTTTCCCAGGGGTGGGGGGTCAAGTACCTATAAGGCGGACCCTTATAAAAGAGGTTACATATGCCCTGGGGATAAAGAAATTGCACATTTCACTTCCCTCGTTGTAGTAAAGTGCTTCCCAAAATCGACTTTTGTGCTAGGAGCACTGTGGAGTGAGGATCTACATTATTTTTACATATTCAGAATCCCCAAATTCTCCCCTAGATGTCCCAGGGATGGGGGGTCATGTAGCTATAGTCAGGGTTCTTATAAAATCAGTGTTATTGGCCCTAGTGTTGGAGAAATTGGACATTTCATTTTCCCTAATTGTAGATCCCAGCCACATAGGTTAATATTGCAATAGTTTAGAAGTCATAACTACCGCAAGGACTACCCAAAAATATAATTCAAGGATTTAGGAGAATGGTATTGATAAATCCAAACATTTGCTGTTCAATTTATCCTAAAATGTACAGAAAAGAAGTTATAAGAATTTGTTGTCTGTAAGCCAAAATTCAGCCTTCCAGTGGTCTGCCCTGATTGATCAGAATTAAGAGGTTTGGCCAGGCTACTTTGCTGAAGTGATAAGTGGCACCCAGGGGCAAAAGCTATCTCTTGTAAGAGGACCCTGCTCCACAGGAATGAGCAGAGGGGAGGGGTCGTAAAGCATCAGCTTTAAAGGCAGGAGGGGACAGGCAGAGACAGCCAGGTCCATCTACCTCCCTTCCATTCTGAACCCAGCCAGATGGAAGGCTTAAGGAAGGACTTTGCAGATGTCAGGGGGAGGGAGGTTATGGAGATGAGCCATCCTGGAAGTTGGTTTAGCTAGCTCTTCCATCTCTGCTGAGACGTCAGCAATGTTGAATTTTAGAAGAATAGTGGTATCTGGGAGTCCATTGTGCCACACTTTGGAGGAAGTGGTCATGTTCTGGGGTGTTGCCCTGCACCTCATTGGGCAGGAGTGCCCTACTGCTGGACCCAAGAGAACACTGAATAAGTATTTTAGAGGAGCAGAGCCTCTGAATGGCTGCACCTGCTGCACAATCTGGAACTACAGCCAGTGGACCTTACTTGCTTCAAGAAGAATAAAGAGTGTACTCGCTGCAAGCTACAGGTTAACAGAGCTCACTTGGATCATCAATACTAAGACTCCACCAGCATGGAGTGCGTCCAGTGGATTTGTAAGGGTTTTGTCCAAGTGAATTGTGGGAACTGAAGTCCCAAACTTTCAAGGAGCATCTTGTAGATTCTAGACCCTTGGATTGCGTTTTTCACACTGTGGGACCCCAAAAGGAACTTCAGGAAGAAATTCCAGAAGTTTGGCAAAGTTTGGTGAACGTTTGTTACAAAGCTCCACAGGGTGACCGGACCCTCACAGAAGGACAATCCAGCGAACCCTTGCCTAATCCAGCCTGCTGGAGGAGGCTTCACGACGTCTGGTGAGAAATCCTCCAGAAAAGTTTCTAAGTGTGTAGGTAAAATCTTGACCGGGGCACCCGCTTAGTGTTTCCAACCAGGGCTCCGTCACGCCCGGTGCCTAACTTTGACTTTGTCCTGGTCAGAGGTGACCAAATGTCCAGAAGTGGCAGTATTAGTTACTAAGCACTAGAAAGTGTTTAATCTTTAAAAATTCATATCTCTGGTTCCTACATTGGATCTTTTTAGTTTTGGTATCAGTGTAAAGATAAAAATATTTCCTATTTTTCCGTTCTCTGGAGCCTGGGCTTACCTGGACTGTTTGCATTACCACCTGCTGCATCGGCTACTATCGCTGCCCGCCTTCGACACTGGCCGCCGACGCTGTCCCCCTTGCGCCCCCCCATCGACCTGTCTGCTGCTCAGTTCTGCCTCTCTCGTGGGTGCTGTGGTTGCTGCCGGCGATTGGGGGACACTGACCTACGAACTGTATAGCTCCGTCACGCCCGGTGCCTAACTTTGACTTTGTCCTGGTCAGAGGTGACCAAATGTCCAGAAGTGGCACTATTGGTTACTAAGCACTAGAAAGTGTTTAATCTTTAAAAATTCATATCTCTGGTTCCTACATTGGATCTTTTTAGTTTTGGTGTCATTGTAAAGATAAAAATATTTCCTATTTTTCCGTTCTCCGGAGCCTGGGCTTACCTGGACTGTTTGCATTGCCACCTGCTGCATCGGCTACTATCGCTGCCCGCCTTCAATGCGTTGTTGAGGACTTGCCTGGTTGGTGACACTGGCCCCCGACGCTCTCCCCCTTTGCGCCGCCCCCCCATCAACCTGTGTGCTGCTCGGTTGTTCTGCCTCTCTCCTGGGTGCTGTGGTTGCTGCCGGCGATTGGGGGACACTGACCTACGAACTGTATAGCCACTGCACCGTGGATTGGGAGCTGCGCCTGGACGCCCATTAGGGGAGGCTGGGGTGCCCAACTTGCAGAAGCGGCCAAGCACAGGCTTGGTGCGGCTTGTGGGTACGGTTGCCCCGCCTGGTCTAGCCCTCCCTCCCCCCCGCAGTGGACGACATACCTGGCCCACGGCGCCCGTGACCATAGACACACGCGGTGGGAGATTGCAGTGCCCGGACTGCTGAGCCGCCCTCGGGCCCCGTGAGGCTCTATAATGGCCAAAGTCAAGCCGCCTGGCGCGTCCTCCAAGCAATGTACTATGGACAAATATGCTGGAGCTGGGCGGCTCAGAAGCCCAGATGCCGGATAATGCGGCGCTGCTGGCAGCGATCACGCAGTCGCGGGAAACATTGGAATACAAGAAAGGCGCGGTGGGCGCGGACGTCATGTTGCTTCTGCAAGATCTCCGAAATGCCGTGCAGCGTATCACGGAGGCAGAATCCTGTATTTCAGCTGTGGAGGACACAGTGGGCACACTGACGAAGAGGGTGTCTACCCTTGAATCGCTTACACGAGTCCTGGCAGCACGGGTGGAAGATGCGGAGGGACGCGCCAGCCGCAATAATCTTCGCTTTATTGGGTTTCTGGAGGGTGTGAGGGAAATGATGCGGTGGAGTTCCTCGCCACGTGGCTCAGGGGTTGGCTCGCACCCGACTCGCTTTCAACATGCTTTGTCCTGGAACGTGTCCACCGTGTGTTGCTGCAGAAGCCGCCTCCGGGCGCCCGCCCCGCCCCATCATCGCCCATCTCCTTAATTACAGGGACAGAGATGCAATCCTACAACAGGCGAGGGCAAGGGACTCTCTCATCTACGAATCACAATGTATTCTCATATTCCTGGACTATACCAGGCTTGTACAGCAGCGCAGACAGTCCTTCCTTGAGGCTAAGGTTCGCCTTCGGGGTCTCAAGCTTCCGTACTCCCTGCTGTACCCAGCCCGCCTGTGGGTGGCATACAAATCGTGCACCCACTTCTTTGAGTCCCCAGAGGAGGTGTTCCAGTGGCTTGAGGAGACAGTCCGGCTTAAACCCCACACTCCACCCAGGATTGACTCCGACTCATCATCTAGTGGTCCTGGATGTGGCCCCCTGGGAGAGGGTGGCGGACAGTGGTGTCGATCGCAATCTAAGAAGAGGTCCAAGACTTGCAGCAAATCCAATAAGAGACTCCCTGAAGATCAACCAGAACTCTCAGCGTCCTGAATGATGTAGCTCCGAGAACTAACTCTTCATGCCATATGTCACTTACTGTACATTCTATTGCAGGCTTGCATCGTCTAAATAGTCCCTGACCCTCCGTTGTTTTGTTTCTCTATGGGCAGGAGACTCTTGCAGGGGATCCATTGGCTATTCCTTGCCGCTACCCCCTGTTGGGGTCTTGGCCTGGACCACGCCGCAACAGATACTTCCACGTTCATGAGGTATTGGGGTGGGGGGGGTTGTTGGGGATTTCATGTGGGGCTGTTTGTTGCTCTTTGTTAATGCCACTGTGTCCTCTGCTGTGTATGATTCTGGGGTTGTCGCTGCCACCCAATTCGCCCTTTCCGTGTTCATATGCCGCCGCCAGTCATGCAACAGGATTTAGATGGGGTCGGGAGTAGGGAGCTCCGAATCCTTAGCTGGAATACGAATGGCCTGCTCAATAAGATCAAGCAGGGAGCTGTGCTGCTCCAAGTTAAGCGTCACAGAGCGAGCATTCTCTTCCTGCAGGAGACCCACTTAGCGGGTACTAAGACACCTTGCTTGGGGAGGTTTGGATTCGCACATACCTATCACGCTGGATTCACTAGAGGTTCCCGGGGGTTGCAATCCTTATACACCGCAGTGTCCCCTTTGTTCACAGTCGGACCCTCAGGGTAGATTCGTTGTGCTATATGGGACACTGTATGGGGAACCCATTGTTCTAGGTAGTGTCTATGCCCCTCCCTCTCTCTCGTGGTCCCTTGTTGAAAAATTGACGACACTCTGGGCTGAACTTCCGTCGGGGTTGACCCTGGTTGGGGGATATTGGAGCGATGTTATGTCCCCGTCACAAAATAGGTGGCGTGCCACGGCTCGAATAGCAGGGACCCAGAACTCTAAACTACTATCCCTAGTTCAGGGCTTGGGATGGGTTGACTCGTGGAGGACCCTACACCCCACTACGTGTGCGTACACATTTCTCCGGAGCCCATGAGTCCTTTTCACGCCTAGACTATCTTTTCCTCTCAGGGGCACACACCCATAGACTAATCGCGGCCGACATTCTCCCCAGGGGCTTATCGGATCAGTCCCCGGTGTTCCTTCTCTTGTCTCTGGATCCCAGGCGCTCCCAGTTTCGGTGGCGCTTGTCACTGTGGCTGCTACGTGACGATAAATATAGAGCTCATATCCATACATCTCTCGCAAACTATCTGTTATTAAATACAGGCACGGTGGACTCACCAGCTATTCTATGGGAGGCGATGAAGCCCACTCTCAGGGGAGCGGATATTGCCTTTTGTACGGCGAAACGCAGACGGCGCGCAACAAATTAATACAAATTGAGGCCCAGTTGCTTGACCTGGAACGCGTGGGTAGGGGCTCAGAGGGAAGCGTTGCGCGCAGACAACTGTTGACTGTACAGCAGACGTACGCCAGAGAGCTCCTAGACAAAGCCCGGCTATACTGGCTCGCCACTCGTAGCCGGATATACCAGTGGGGAACAAATCTAGCGCCTTGCTGCATCGTCTGTCAACAGACGCTGCGCCCTCAGACACTCCCGTGCATACGCGGCCCCGATGAGACCGCTCTTACGGAGCCGTCCGCCATTGCTGACTGCTTTGCCTCATATTTTGCGGACTTGTACGCTCCCCATGAAGCCCTGCCCGCGGCACTCGGGGCCCGAATGGCTTCCCGTGCCTGTTTTTCCAGAAATATCACCCGCAACTGTTAAAACCTTACCTAGCGGCTCTTGAGGCTTCCGGAGAGTGGTGGTCTCCCGCCGGACTGGCGGCATGCTGAAATTGTTGTGTTCTTGAAGCCGGGTCGCCCTCCGGAACAATATTCGTCCTACCGCCCGATCTCTTTATTCAATATGGAAGCCAAAGTTTTGGCCAAGGTGATTGCCAATCGCTTGGTCCCACACATTACGGATTTGGTCCACCCGGACCAGGCAGGCTTTATGCCCAGACGTGCTACGCGGCATAATATCAGGCGTGCACATAATGCTATAGCCGTGGTCGATAGACTTGGAGGCCCCGCCGCGCTCCTCCTAGCAGACATGAATAAGTCCTTCGACTCCCTTAGCTGGACGTATCTCTTTGCCTTGCTTGGCCGTCTAAACATTGGCCCCCGGCTACTGAATCTTATTCGCCTACTGTATACTGATATAACCGCTTCGGTCCAGGTGGCCGACTCGGCTTCCAGACACTTTCCTATCGGGCGGGGAAGGCGCCAGGGCTGTCCACTCTCCCCTTACCTTTTTGCGCTCGCCATGGAGCCATTGGCTGGCTGGATTCGAATAGACGCGCAGATGCTCGGTTTCGAATGGGCACCAGGAGTTTCCGATCGCATAGCGCTCTATGCGGACGACGTTTTGTTTTTTCTCATGAATCTCGACCGGACTGGTCCACGCCTTCTTCGCATTATGCAAATCTTTGGCGACACCTCTGGCCTATACATGAATCGGGGAAAATCATTTATTTGGCCGCTGCGGGGTGGAGATCGGCTGGGCGACTGGTCGCGGGAGGTAGTGGTGGTCCCAGACGGCTTTAAGTACTTGGGCGTCTTTCTCTCAGCATCGCAGACATTGGCGTGGAACAAGAACCTTGCCCCCCTGTGGATACAGGTGAGTGACCAGACGCGCGTGTGGTCTCACATGCCCCTGTCTCTCTTTGGCAGGTCTGCCATTTTTAAAATGGTTTCCCTACCAAGTCGTCTTTATCAATTGCAGAATCACCCCTATCCAATCAAGCCGACGTGGTTTCGCCAATTAAACGCTATTCTCGCCCGCTTTCTCTAGGGGGGTGGTGCATCGCGAGTTGCGCTGAGGACCTGCTTCCAGTCTACTTACTCCGGTGGAGTGGCTACCCCGGACGTTCACACGTACTACATGGCCTCACACCTCCTCGTCCTCAATGACTGGTGGTATGGTGATCGCGGAGACCCGGGGTATGCCGTGGAGCGTTGGCTGCTAGGAGACAATGCCCTCCACATGGTTCTCTATTCGGCGGCGCTGCTTAAGGAGCTACCACCTGCCACCGTCACGATCTTCAGGATCTGGAAGTCTGCGCTCCGCCAGATGGGCTGGTGGGGGAGACTCACCGGGGAAACTCCATTGTGGGACAACGGGCAGCTGCCACAGCTGGCTCGATTGCACGGCTTTCGGGGCTGGGGAGCCTTTGGGATAGGCACAGTGAGGGCTGTTGTCCGTGGTTGCACCCTCAAGTCCTTTCTCGACCTACAAACGGAATATGATATGCCCCGCACGCAATTCTACCGTTATCTACAATTCAGACATGCCTTTACCCCATACATATCCCACCTATCGGAGATACCCGAATTTAACCCTGTTGAGGCTAAATTCTTTATGGTTGAATTGGGAGACCATAAGATAACCAAAATATACCGTACTCTTATCAATAACACACCTACCACTTTACATAAAACCAGAGGGGCATGGCAGCAGGATCTGGGTCCCTTAGAGGAAGACGACTGGAGTCTCCGCGCAGTGCGGTAATCGCGGCCCGCCTGCGTCTTATCCAGTTTAAGTATTTACATAGAGCCTATTATACCAGACATAGACTGTGGCGTGCTGGGCTAATTGCATCTCCGCATTGTCTACGCTGTGGGTCTATGGAGGGTACCTTCCTACATACTGTGTGGTCCTGCCCTACAGCGTCGAGGTTCTGGAGGGGAGTGTTTGCATGTCTATCTGAGGTTTTGGGGTGGGACGTTCCCTCCACCCCGAGGCTGGCCATGCTACATATTACAGAGGACCTGGGTGGCAACAGGTACAAGCGTCACCTCTTATTTTTAGGCCTCACATTGGCGAAGAGAGACATTGCCCGAGCCTGGAAAGATGAATCCCCGCCGTTGATCGGGGTATGGAAAAAGGGTTTGGACTTTTGTATGGGCCTGGAAATCCCGGTCTTCGAAGCGAGGGGGTGCCCTCAGAAGTATTACAAAATCTGGAAAAGGTGGGCTGACTATAGGGGATTATATCTGGAGCCTCCTTCCCCCCCCGTCTGATATTGCAGAACCATTGTTATGAATCCAGCGGACTGGAATATGCGTAGTACACATGCTGGATGTGGCTACAGGTGGCAAAGACTCTCCATATATGTGAGACATCTCTTCTTGTCAAACAGAGGCAATGTGGCGCAGTTATCTGTTTTTCTGTTATTATCTCTTTTTGCAACTTATTACCGATATCATGTCATTGTCGAAAACGTTGATATCCATATTTGTCATCTTCTATGCGTACCTGGGGTGCCCTGTGACCCTTGACCTTGCCAGGTAGGTCGCTCCCCCACCACACAGCTCCGCCTGTGTTGTCCGCCCGCTGCTGCTGCTGGTAAGCTCGCCCCTCTGCTTGTGGCCTCGGTGCCCGTTTTCCTTCTGTTTCCCCTCGCTGCCCCCATTTGAACTGTGTCCTTGTTTTTCCTTCTGTGCCCTCGCTGCCCCCATTTGAACTGTGTCCTTGTTTTTCCTTCTGTGCCCCTCGCTGCCCCCATTTGAACTGTGTCCTTGTTTTTCCTTCTGTGCCCCTCGCTGCCCCCATTTGAACTGTGTCCTTGTTTTTCCTTCTGTGCCCCTCGCTGCCCCCATTTGAACTGTGTCCTTGTTTTTCCTTCTGTGCCCCTCGCTGCCCCCATTTGAACTGTGTCCTTGTTTTTCCTTCTGTACCCCTCGCTGCCGCTCTCCTCCCGCCGCTGCGTCCCTGCGGCCCCGCCCCCTGACTGCCCATTCGCTGCCCCTGCCTCCCGCCTCCCAACTGCTCCTCCCTCCCACCTCCCCATATATGGCGGCCGCTGCGCGTGAGGCGAGCGACCCTTGACCTTGCCAGGTAGGTCGCTCCCCCACCACACAGCTCCACCTGTGTTGTCCGCCCGCTGCTGCTGCTGGTAAGCTCGCCCCTCTGCTTGTGGCCTCGGTGCCCGTTTTCCTTCTGTTTCCCTCGCTGCCCCCATTTGAACTGTGTCCTTGTTTTTCCTTCTGTGCCCCTCGCTGCCCCCATTTGAACTGTGTCCTTGTTTTTCCTTCTGTGCCCCTCGCTGCCCCCATTTGAACTGTGTCCTTGTTTTCCTTCTGTACCCCTCGCTGCCGCTCTCCACTCCCGCCGCTGCGTCCCCTGCGGCCCCGCCCCCCTGACTGCCCATTCGCTGCCCCTGCCTCCCAACTGCTCCTCCCTCCCACCTCCCCATATATGGCGGGCGCGCTGCTGGCGCGCCGAAGGCGCGCCTAAGGCAAGCCCGTCTGCGCCCGTCCGCGCCTGGACCGCGCCCAGCGCCAGACCCCCTGGGCCGTGCGCCCCCGCACCAGCCTCGAGGACCGACGCCGCTACGATTCCACCACACTCCACGCTCTCAACCCCGGACGGACGCACAACTGCTTCAAGGCTGCCCCGAAACGCACCCATGGCCCTTCACCTGCCGGAACTGCAGCTACACCAGCCTCAGAGCCACCGAAGCGCCCGCCAAGAAGGACCTCAACCACCTCCGATGCATCCTACTGAACACCCGCTCCGCACGCAAACACGCCGTTGAGCTCTGGGACCTGCTCGACACATCATCACCAGACGTCGCCTTCCTGACAGAGACCTGGATGAACGACTCCTCCGCCCCGGACATCGCCATAGCCATCCCAGACGGCTATAAGATCACCCGCAGAGACCGCGTCAACGCAGTAGGAGGAGGAATCGCCATAGTCCACAAGAACACCATCAGGGTCTCGACCAGCACCGACGACACTCTCAGCACCGCCGAACACATGCACTTCCAGATCCACACAGTCCCCAACACCACCCTTAGAGGCACCCTTGTCTACAGACCCCCTGGGCCCCGACCCCAGTTCATCGACTCCATCGCCGACTTCATCAGCACGCACGCCCTGACCTCTACCGACTACATCCTCCTCGGAGACCTGAACTTTCACCTGGAGAACAACAACGACAGCAACTCCACCACCCTGATCGACAACCTCGCCAACCTCGGTCTAAGCCAGCTCATCACAACACCGACCCATTCCGCCGGCCACACGCTTGACCCCATCTTCTCCTCAAGCTCCCACGTCTCCTTCAACCACACCACGGAACTCCTCTGGACCGACCACCGCTGCATCCATTTCACCTTCCAGAAACCCACCACACACCACCGCACCCAACAGATCCCACGCCGCTGCTGGAGCAAAGTCACCGAAGACCAGCTACGGGCAACCCTCGCTCTCAGCCCTCCCTCCGACCCATCCAACACCGACGACGCCGCCTGCAACCTCAGACGATGGATGGACGACTGTGCAAACACCCTCGCCCCGCTGAAAAAAACTCACCCACAGTGACACCACCAAAAGAGCCAGCTGGTTCACCTCGGAACTCCTAGCTTCCAAGCGCACCTGCCGGAAACTAGAGAAGAAATGGCACAGTGATAAGACACCGGACAGCCACGCAGCCCACAAAGACGCCATCCGTAACCACCACCACCTCATCAAGTCCGCTAAGAGAATCTCCTTCAAAGACCGCCTCGACAACAACGCACACAACAGCAAGGAGCTTTTCAACATCCTGAAGGAACTCTCCAACCCCAGCTCCAACACCAACGACATCCCGCCGTCGCAACCCCTGTGCGATTCCCTCGCCACCTTCTTCCACCGCAAGATCGCCGACATCCACGACAGCTTCAACACCCAGACAGCCCCAACTAAGACCGATGCACCAGACCCACCGCACACCATCGTCCACGACCCCCTGCCAGCCTGGGCCAGCGTAAACATTGAGGACACCATCAAGACCATGAGCACAATACACTCCGGCTCCCCGTCAGACCCTTTCCAGCACCACATCTTCAACAAAGCCAGCAGCTCCATCGCACCCCACCTGTGCAACGTCATCAATCTCTCCTTCGAGACCGCGACCTTCCCAGAGAGCTGGAAACACGCAGAGATCAACGCCCTACTCAAAACCCAAGGCGGACCCGAGAGACCTCAAGAACTTCCGGCCCATCTCCCTGCTTCCGTTCCCAGCCAAGGTCATCGAGAAGATCGTCAACAAACAGCTAACCCGATACCTCGAAGAAAACAGCATCCTGGACCCATCCCCATCGGGGTTCCGCAGCAACCACAGCACTGAGACTGCCCTCATCGCCGCCACCGACGACATCAGGATCCTGCTGGACAATGGTGAGACCGCAGCCCTCATCCTGCTGGACCTCTCCGCCGCCTTCGACACTGTCTGCCACCGCACTCTACGCGCACGCCTCCACGACGCAGGGATCCGAGACAAGGCCCTGGAATGGGCCACCTCCTTCCTCACCGGCAGAACCCAGAGAGTCCGCCTCCCACCATTCCGATCCGAAGCCTCCGAGATCATCTGCGGCGTACCCCAGGGATCGTCCCTCAGCCCAACACTGTTCAACATCTACATGGCCCCGCTCGCACGCATCGCCAGACAGCACGACCTCAACATAATCTCCTACGCCGGCGACACTCAACTGATCCTCTCCTCACCAAGGACCCCTCGCCGCCAAATTCAACCTCCACTGAAGGAATGAAGGCCGTCGCCGATTGGATGAAGATCAGCTGACTAAAACTGAACACGGAGAAGACAGAGGTCCTCATCCTCGGCTCCAACCCCTCAGCCTGGGACCGACTCCTGGTGGCCAACGACGCTGGGAGCAGCCCGACACCCACCGACCACGCACGCAACCTGGGAGTCATCCTCGACTCAACGCTCTCCATGGCCAGGCAAGTCAGCGCAGTCTCATCCTCCTGCTTCAACACCCTCCGCATGCTTCGCAAGATCTACAGGTGGATCCCGACAGACACAAGAAGAACAGTCACCCAGGCCCTCGTCAGTAGCAGACTTGACTATGGGAACGCCCTCTATGCGGGAGCCCCGGCCAAGCTCATCAGGCGACTGCAACGCATACAAAACGCCTCCGCACGCCTGATCCTCGATGTACCACGCCACAGCCACATCACCCCCACCTGAGGAACCTGCACTGGCTCCCCGTCGACAGGAGAATCTCCTTCAAACTCCTCATCCACGCACACAAGGCACTCCACAAGACTGGCCCAGCCTACCTCAACAGACGACTCCTCTTCTACGTCCCCAACCGCCAACTCCGCTCCGCCGACCTCTCCCTCGCCACCGTCCCTCGCATTCGAAGAACTACCACCGGCGGTAGATCATTCTCCCACCTCGCCGCCAAGACCTGGACACCCTTCCACTAAGCCTACGACAGACCCATGACCTGCTGACCTTCAGGAGGCTACTCAAGACCTGGTTGTTCGACCAGTAGCAGCACCCCCCCCCTCTTTTCTCCCCAGCGCCTTGAGACCCTCGCGGGTAAGTAGCGCGCTTTACAAATTCTGTGATTGATTGATTGATTGTGAAGCATTCTCCTTGTCTAGGCTGTCAACAATAAAATTATGTTGTAAAAAAAGAAATATATATATTTCCTATTTTTATAAATTAGTGTTGGATTTTTATTGTGTGTTGTGTCTTAATTATTGACTGAATTGGTGTTTTTAATTGCTTTACATACTTGTCTCCTTAAGTTAAGCCTGCCTGCTCGCAGCCAAGCTACCAGTGGTTGAGCATGGGAATAATTTCCTGGAACCTATTCAGAGCCTTAGACTGTGTTAGTGGCCCTATTGCCAGTGGTAGATGTATATTTACCACTACTAATAACCCCCTTTCTAACACTACTTAACATAGAAGACTGTGCGCACCGGGTACTAACCTATGTACGTGTGCTTGTTTTGCTTCAAAAGATGGGCTATCTGTAAAGTTTTCGCCAGCGCATGAACGGTGCACGCAGTAGGATGTTTAGCACCTTCAGATATTGGTTAATTTTAGCGAAGTGTGTCTTTTTAGACAGCTGTCACAGAGTGTGCACTGTTCTTAGTAGATATTGTTTAATAGTCTGTGTTGTATTTCTTTTGAAAGTTTGTGTTTGCAAACAGTGTGGTATAAAGTAAACTCTCTCTTTAGAGTATGCACTGTTTATTGTACTTAGTTCTCTACTGATATCAACTTCATTTCTTAATGTAGGTTTGGTGTATGTCAGGAGTTTGATCCAAACAAAAGCTTTAGTAGGGCATTTGTTTTGGAATTGGCATTCACTATTTTGGCTTTCTCTGAACAGTTGTATACGGATTTAACACCATACTCAATGAGGGTTTCCCATATATCTGTGGTTGATTGTTAATGTGGACTACGCTATGTGTAAAGTTATATAATTGCCATATAACTGCATGAAAACGAAGCTTGGATGTTATCGTCAGTGATGTCATACGGGAGATCCTAAGCAGTGCATCGTGGGGGCACAAGTTATAATTAGCGCTGCTAACTGCTTAACTACAACTGGTGAATTTCTGAAGTTTTTTTTTTTTAAACTGAAAGAACAAGTTACTTACCTTCGGTAACACATTATCTGGTAGAGACAATACCTAGTTGCAGATTCCTTACCTTTGAATTTCCCAGGCATCAGGCTGGATCCGGAAACTCTTGGTGAGCAGTACCCCTAAGCCCTGCCAGGAGGCTCCATTCGGCTCCATGTGATGGCGTCGTTAGTGTCTGCTATGACATCGTGGTCACCTACATAGGCGCCACCCAAGTACGCAGACATCAGTTACTTTTAACTTTTCCACACCAGAGGTGCAGAGCCATGAAGTGAACTGACGTGTGTGTCACAACTAAGGCCCTGAAGAACAAGGTATTTACCTTCGGTAACGGTTTTTCTGGTGGATACAGTATCTGCCTGTGGATTACTCACCTTTTGAGTTAACCCAATGCACAGAATTCCACTGAAACCTTTTTCCATAGCTCTTCCACATCGATGAGGACGTCACAATGTATCGGCTCTGCACGCAACTCCGCTTTTCCCATGCTGTTGAGGCGAAGGGGTGAACCAACATTTCCACAAGTATACATAGTATACAATACCCAACAGAATAAGGAGAGAACCACACACAAATTAATTTCCAAATCAAAGCATCCCCATGATTTAAATTGAAAATCTCAAAGAAAACATTCAAATGAGATATATAGAGATATATATATATATATATATATATATATATATATATATATATATATATATATTCACTGAAAAAACCATAGGTTTCAGGAACGTTCTAGTTAGTTGGACATTTCACTCGTACAAAACCATAGAAATTTGGCGTTATAGTTAGTTCAGCTAACTATAACTCGCGCCCACTAATGCACTGCTGATGACGTCACATATTACATCATTCATGACATGGTCATTGACATCACTGATGACATCTCAAATGACATCACTGATTACATCACTGATGACATCATCCAGTGACTGTTTCTGTAAAGTTTAAATTTGTTTTATATATATGCCAAGCTGTATTGAAGAATGAGTGGGTGTGTAAGTGTCTGTATGGAGGATTTAGTAGGTATGTGACTGACTGTATAAGTGAGTGATTAAATGTGCCTTACTGAATGCATGGGTTAGTGACTAAACTGTGTCAAAGTCTGTCTGTTGTGTAAGCTGCTGCATGGGTTGGTGAGTAGCTGCATGAGTGTCTATATGGGTTATTGATGGCTTGCCTGAGTATGTGTATGGCTGCCTGAGTGTGTGTGTGTGTGTGTGGGGGTGGGTGGGTGGTGTGTGACTGTGCATAGATGTGTGAGTGGTTGATTCACTGGGTGTATGGGTTCAAGAGTGTGGAAACAGTGAGTGGGTGAGTGTGTGTATGGGTGTGTTGGTGAGTGAATGGATGTCTCAGTGGTACATGTGCAAGTAACTACATATGTAAAAGGCAGTATATGTGAGTGATGGTGTATATAAATAACTACATGTGAGAGTCAGTAATTGTGAGAGTGGCTGCATGGATGAGTGTGTATTTGTATCAGTGATTCTATAAGAGAGTAATTATGTGTTAGTATCTGTATGAATAAGTGAGGTGGTGTCTGTATAACTGTATAGGTGAGTAAATGGAAGTATGAAGGGCCTCACTCAAAGACCGCCTAGACAACAACGCACACAACAGCAAAGAGCTCTTCAACATCGTGAAGGAACTCTCAACCCCAGCTCCAACACCAACGACATCCAGCCGTCGCAAGACCTGTGCGACTCACTGGCCACCTCCTTCCACCGCAAAATCGCCGACATCCACGACAGCTTCAACACCACGACCGCCCCGGCAACCACCGAGACCACTGCCCCCACAACCACCAACCGCCTGCTCTCCTGGACCAACATCAACGACGAGGACACCAGCGAGATCATGAACACCATCCACTCCGGTTCACCGCTAGACCCGTGCCCTCACCACATCTTCAACAAAGCCAGTACAGCCATCGCGCCCCATCTCCGGAAAATAATCAACATCTCCTTCGAGACAGCAACCTTCCCGGAAAGCTGGAAGCACGCCGAGATCACCGCCTTACTCAAGAAACCCAAGGCAGACCCCAAGGACCTCAAGAACTTCCGACCCATCTCTCTGCTCCCGTTCCCCGCGAAGGTCACCGAGAAAATCGTCAACAAACAACTGACCCGCTACCTCGAGAGAACAACATCCTGGACCCTTCCGAGTCCGGCTTCCGCATGCAACCACAGCACCGAAACCTCCCTCATCGCCGCCACCGATGACATCAGGACCCTGCTAGACAACGGAGAAACAGCAGCCCTCATCCTCCTGGACCTATCAGCCAGCCTTCAACACGGTCTGCCACCACACACTACTGAACACGCCTTCACGGCGCCGGGATCCAAGAGAAGGCCCTGGACTGGACCTCATCCTTCCTTTCCGGCAGAACACAAAGCGTCCGCCTCGCCCCCTTCCGATCCAAGGCCACCAAGATCATCTGCGGCGTACCACAAGGCTCCTCCCTCAGCCCAACGCTGTTCAACATCTACATGGCACCCCTCGCCCACGTCGCCCGACAGCTGCAACCTCAACATCATCTCCTACGCCGACGACACCCAGCTGATCCTCTCCCTCACCAAAGACCCTCACACCGCCAAAGCCCACCTCCACGAAGGAATGAAGGCCGTCGCCGAATGGATGAGGACCAGCCGCCTGAAGCTGAACTCGGACAAGATGGAGGTCCTCATCCTTGGTTCCAACCCTTCAGCCTGGGACGACTCCTGGTGGCCAACATCACTGGGAACAGCCCCGCCACCCACCGACCACGTACGCAACCTAGGGGTCATCCTCGACCCCACCCTCTCCATGACTAAGCAGGTCAACGCCGTTTCCTCATCCTGCTTCAACATCCTCTGAATGCTCCGCAGGATCTTCAAGTGGATCCCCACCGAAACAAGAAAAACAGTCACCCAGGCCCTCGTCACCAGCAGGCTGGACTACGGAAACGCCCTCTACGCAGGAACGACGGCTAAGCTCCTGAGGCGGCTGCAACGCATCCAGAACGCCTCTGCACGTCTTATCCTCGACATCCCCCGACGCAGCCACATCACACCCCACCTGAGAGACCTGCACTGGCTCCCTGTCAACAAGAGGATAACCTTCAAGCTCCTCACCCACGTACACAAAGCACTCCACAACTCCGGACCAGCCTACCTCAACAGACGACTCAGCTTCTACACCCCACCCGCCAGCTCCGCTCGACCAGCCTCGCCCTCGCCACAGTCCCCCGCACCCGGAAAACGACCGCCGGAGGCAGATCCTTCTCCCACCTCGCCGCCAAGACCTGGAACACCCTCCCCACCAACCTCCGACAGACCCAAGACCTACTGGCCTTCAGAAGACTCCTCAAGACCTGGCTCTTCGATCAGTAGCAGCACCACCCCCCTCTTCCCCCAGCGCCTTGAGACCCTCGCGGGTATGTAGTGCGCTTTATAAGTGACATGATTGATTGATTGATTGATTGATATGATTGATTCTTTGCATGACTGACTAGGTGTGTGAGTAACTCTGGATATGTGGCAGTGTGTGAGTGTCTGTATAGGTGTATGAGTGCATATGATAGTGTTGTATTGATGAGTGACTGCATGTATGAGTGACTGTATGGGTGAATGAGTGGATGTGTGTGTAGACCTAGGAATCAGTCAGTGCGTATTTAGTAACTGGTATTGATGTGTCTATTTTTTGAAAATGGTAGTCTGTATTTTAGAGTGGGTGTATCAAAGGTTATATTCAGGTGTGAGGAGGAGCATCAGATTTTCACATGGATGATGTCATCAGTGATGTCACTTGAGATGTCATCAGTGATGTCATCAGTGATGTCACTGACCATGTCATGAATGATGTAATATGTGACGTCATCAGCAGTGCATTGCAGGGCGCAAGTTATAGTTAGCTGAACTAACTATAACGCCGGAATTTCTATGGTTTTGTACGAGTGAAATGTCCAACTAACTATAACGTTCCTGAAACCTATGGTTTTTCAGTGCATTTCAAAGGTTTTTAAATGATAATTTCTAACTATAACGTGCCTGAAACCTATGGTTTTTTCAGTGAATTTCAAAGGTTTTTAAATGAAAATTTGTAAGTCTAATGTACCTCAATCCTATGTTTTTTTATTATATATATATAAATAAAAAAAATTGTGAATAATTTTTAATTAGGAAAACTATATTCATTCTTTTTTTTTAATATTATACAGAAGTCTTGCACCCTACACGATGGCTGCGCGCATTCCGGTAGCCATTTTGAAAAGTCGCGCTGGGGTCGCGACTTCGGCGTAATTTGTAAAGTATGAAATATCTTTAAATTAATTATAAATAAAAGTATTCCTTTAAGTGTTTGTCTAAATTTATTAATAAAAGTATTTTTAAAGTATTATTTTCAATATAATTTCGACGAAAAATTATTCGATTATTATTGGATTCGGAGGTTAGGAGGGATGGCCATTTTGCTCGATCTGTTTTGCAAGATTTTTTGGTCTAGTCAGGTGGACACCCTCCTCCGGGTGAGGTACGGCTTGGGGATTCTATTCAAAAGGTGAGAAATCCACAGGCAGAAGTATCCATCAGAAGAACAAGTTACTTACCTTCTGTAACGCTTTTTCTGGTCGACCCTGGCTCCGGCTCCGCAGAACCGTGGCTAGAGCGTCAGTGCTCCTTACCTCATTCATTGACAGATGACAGTCGAGGCTAAGATGAAGTCTGCTTTGACTTTTTCTTCTTCTTGGGCCTTTTACCGAGTGTCCCAAAGGCCTTGAGTGGGAGGAAGAGGACTTGGGGCTCTGGGAGTGGTCCCACGATCGCCTCTTCTTCGAATGGGACCGGGATCTCCACGGAGTCTCGCTGGCCGGTTTAGGCTGCTGGGCCGCAAGGAGCTTCATAACTCACTCTCGCAAGGCCTTCGGACCCATGGCCCCGCAGTCCGAGTAGGACTTCGAGTATTGGTCGCTCTTAAGACACCAGAGACCGACGAGGTGAGGGGTTCAGTTACCAACATGGCCTGGTGACCGGTGCCACAAGGTTTAAACCCTGTCTTTCTAGAGGACATTCCTTGGCACATGAAAAAATTTTACTAGCCAAAAAGTTGAAAAAACCTGTCAAAGAGACAGAGAAGTAGCTCTTCTCTGGATCAGCACTTAACTGACGTCCATGCACCTGAGTGGTGCCTATATAAGTGACTGCAATGTCATAACCGACGCCAACGATGATGTCACGCAGAGCCAAATGGAGCCACCCGATGGCACGGAGGGGTATTGCTCGAGCAAACGTTTTCGGATCCAGCCTGACACCTGGGAAATTCAAAGGTAAGAAATCTGCAGCTAGAAGTCTATCAGATACAGAAGTTTCTATCCCTGCGAAATCCTCCACTCCACCTCACAAAAAACACCACATTTACAAGTGGTCAGCTTACCTCTTCTTAAGAGCGCCTGACAATCACGCAGGACTTGCTAATGCGGTTCGAGTCCTCCAAAACTCTATTAGGAGTCATGGACTGTAAAATTGCTATAGTCCTCCAGAAATATTTTTCTTTCTTTTTTAATATTTATGTGATGTTTGATGCACCTGCCATGTTTAAAAAACATGTATCATCCTGGTGGCGTACAAAGACTTCTATTATAATGCACAGGAAACTGCACAAAATTCAAATAACTGCATGACAGAATAATTACAACCGCCACCGCCACCTGTAAAACTATTTTGACAGCACTTTACTTTCTTACGCGCGATGTTGAGATTCTGGGCCTGGAGTGTTTGACTACAGAAAACAAATACATTATGTTCCCTTTAATTTAGCTCTAGAAGATAACTATGGTTTGTAGGAAAGTGCCCTTTTTTGCATGGTTACCCCCCACTTTATGCCTGACACTTGATGCACCTTGACTTGATGTGGCCTGGGTCCCTGCCAATCAGGTTCCCAGGACCTATGTTCTTCCCCAAAGCTGTACCTTTGTACACACAATTGGCACCTCTGGCCACCGGTAAGCACCCTGTAACAGGCACCGTGGGTACCAAGGGCACTGTGACCAGGGACAGCCTCTAAGGGCTGCAGCACCAATTGTGCCGCCGTTAGAGGCCCTGCACCCTAACACTCACACACTGCCATTGCAGGCTGCATGTTTTGGTGCAGAGAAAATTAAAGAGTCGACATGGCACACATCTCTGTGACATGCCTGCAATTCACTGCCTGTGGCCAAGGTAAGCCACCCCTCTAGCAGCGTGCACTAGAACACAGGTGAGCTAAACCCAAAGTGTTTCAAGCAGTATGTAATTTATGTCAGACACACGGATAGTGTGATGCATGGGCCAAAATGAGCCCTTTAGAACATGGGTTTACTTACTACTCTGCCCCGCTTCAGAAACATGTACGGTTGGACTATTTTTTGATATAATCTTTGGTTAGGCAGTAGAGTACAATCGAATGTTTCCCTAGATTTCTCTCAGATCACCGCCCATTAGTATTAGAGATAAATGGCGGGGGCACTTCTAATGGATGAAGCCTATGTGGGACACATGAGGGAGTAAATCCCAGATTTCGTGCAAAGGAATCTAGGAACGGCCTCATTGGGCATAGTTTGGGACACCTTAAAGGCAGGTATCCTGGGAGAAACAATCCAATTTTCAATTAGAAAGAGGAAACATTAAAAGGATTGCCTGCAGTCTCTTCAGCAAAGGCTGGCCCAGGCTGAAGGAACGCGGATTACTGCCCTGCAGCAGGAAAAAGAGGTAGCGGAAGCCCAAATAGAAGTAGCACTCAGCAAGGCAGGAATATGGGAAAAACTGCTGAAGAAGGCAATAGATAAAGCAACCGCTAACCGAGAAGATAAGTACGAGTGCAGCGAGAGGGTTGGCTATCTACTTGCAGTTAAGACTAGGCAGGAACTCACACAAAGTGAAATCAGTATAGTGAGGGATCCCCTAATAGGGCTGGTATCTGAAGCTGCCAAAATCCGAGCAGCCTTCTTTAAACTCTATCAGGCTTTATATACATAAGACTGGGGAAGCCTGGGGGTCCAGTGTGAAGATTCAACTACAAGGTACTTGGAATCTACGGTGGGGGAGATCTTGTCGCCAGAAGAGAAGGAGCAACACGACTGGCCACTAAGCTGGGATGAGATTGTGGTAGTAATGTCTAGCCTACCTGGAGGGAAAACGGCCAGCCCCAACTTAATCCCCACAGATTTTTATAAGGTCTTTCAGGAGCAGCTGAAGGAAATCATGACAACAATGTTCCGACAGATTGCAGTAGGTGTTACACCACCAATATCATGGGCCTCTGCAAAAATCATAATTTTTCCAAAGAAGAATAAACCTATAGACAAACTGGGGTCCTATCGCCCAATAACCCTAATAAATGGGGATGTGAAAATATACTCAAAAACCTGTCATTCAAAGTGTTGTCTCTATGGGGCAGCATGGTTTTATCCCTGGCGGAGGCACCATAGAACATATCAGAGGGATCATCACTCTGATGCCAGGCAGGTGACAGGAGACCCTATGGGTGCAATTTCGCTAGATGCTGAAAAAGCATTTGATAGGGTCTTCTTGCAGTTCGTTTCTTTGGGCATCAATGCATAGAAAAGGGATAGGGAATAACTTTATCGGTGCGGTTAAAGCCCTGTATATAGAACCTGAGGCTAGAGTTTATATAAATGGGGAACTGACGGAAGCCATTAAAATAACAAGAGGAACGCGACAAGTGCCCCTGCTCACAGCTCCTTTTTGCGTTATACATCAATCCTTTTCTGAGGCAGTTAGATCTGGCGGAAGATATTCCTCCTTTAATTATGTTTGAACAGGAAAGTAAGGTGTTGGCTTACGCTGACGATATAGCTCTAGTCACTTCGCATCCTGACCAGGCTATAAGGGCAATTAAAGAAGCTCAGAGATGTGGGGCATTGTCAGGATATGCCCTGAACAGGAATAAAACACAGATAATCATCAATGAATTTGTATCTTTTACTGATTACAGGGTAGTAAAAACAAGAACACAGGTGAGGGTAAAGTTGGATGAGCACCGTAACTCAACAGTGACTAAGTCCATTCTTAAACATTGTAAATGCAATACAGCCATAAAGAATATATGGTCTGGGAGTTGGTCACTACGAACTCTAGAGCTCCATAATGGCTTAACTGAAACCTGGGAAGTTTGCTAACAAACCTCTCAGCACATTAAACCCACACTGATGCCAGTGTGGGATTTAATGTAAAATGCACTCAGAGGGCATCTTAGAGATGCCCCCTGAAAAACGACCAGCCCTGGTGTGGTTTCTAAATGGCTGCCTACCATTTGCCACCACAAGACCGGTTTCTGGACCCCTGGGTAGAGGGCCTACACGCTCTGGGGCCACAAACAAAGCCCTCCCTGGTTAGAGGTGTCATGCCTCCATCCCCAGGTTGGACTGGGCCCACGAAGGGGAAGCTTCAAAGGCCTGCCGCCTTTGTGAGCTGACCCTGCCTTTTGCTGCTCCCAGCAACTGGCTCCCACCGGTTCTGAGCCCCACTTTGGGTGGGAGAATCAGCGGGAAATCAAAGTGAGAAAGAGAGGTGTGCTCACATTTGCCAACCCCACCCCTCAGGTGGGAAAGGCGAGGTGAAGCACACATCTCAGTCCCCTCCATCTTGAGGATGAGGGGACACAGCCAATTAGAGAGGCTCATGCCCCCCTCCTACTTGAGGGTGGCATAACAAGGGGTGTACTCACCTCAAGGAAAGGACCTTTTGGTCCTGACCGGCACACCCCTGTAACGCCCCTAAATTTTGTATTTAGGGGTGAACCTTGCCTGAACCTTGCCTCCTCAGATTCGAGGAAGAAAAAAGAAGGTCCGAAGAGCTGTGCTGACCCAGGAAGAAGAGGACACCAATTGCTTTGGCCCCAGTCCTACCGGCCTTTCCCGACACTGACCTGCTCACAGCGAAACCCTGGCGTGTCCAGCAGCCCTTCAGAACCCGGAGGACGTGCCCTGACTTCATCTCAAAGACTGTCTCCTGTGAGCACCGGATTTCCTCAACTAAAAGACCAACACAGAATCCGGATCCAGGGGGCTCCGCGGTTCTGCACCACTCTGCACCAGACGCCCACGGCCAGAGTTCGAGGGGCCCAGTATACTTGTGTTCATTATGTTCGAAATAAGTATTTTGGTACTGCAGAAAACATTTCCAGCAGGGCAAAGATTCTACGTACTATATACTAAGTATTGTAAGCAGTTACTGTAGAAAATTGTCTCAGCATTACAATTTCTACTTAACATAGAAGGCTGTGTGAACTGGGTACTAACCCATGAACATATGACTGTTTTGCATCAGAAGATAAGCTATCTGTAAAGTTTTCACCATAGCATGAAACAGTGCAGGTAGTAGGATGTTTACCACCTTCAGATATTGGCTATTTTAAGCTAATAGTGTCTTTGACAGCTGTCGCATAGTGTGCACAGTTCTTATTAGATATTTTTTAAAGTCTGTGCAGGAAAGTAGAATCTGCTTTCATGGTTACCCCCACTTTTTGCCTGGTGTCAGTGTGTTTTTGATCTAGTCTGCTGGGATCCTTGTTGGTAAGTACTACACCAAGGGTCTCCCATGGGCTGTAACATGTATTGTGCCTCCCATGGAACTCCACTTAAACCGTGACTACAGTTGGTGCTTGCACCTCTCACGACAGATATAAGTTTCCTCACATCTGAGGTCAATGCACTTAAAACCTATAAGTCACCCCTATGGCAGGCTCTTCAGTCCTGAGGGCAGGGTGCTTGGTTACAAGTGTGAGAGTGCCCCTGCATCAGCAGGATACCCCTATAAACCCCAGAGTCGATTCTCCAGGCTTTGAAGATGCAGTCAGTCATTTTTGCCATATACTGGACATTAGTCATTACGAGATGTACAACTATATAGTGGCTGCACCGAACCCGGTCATGTTTGGTATTAAGCATGATGGAATCATACCCAAACCCTATTTCCAGTGCTGAAAGTATGATCCCATGTACTGATAGCCCCTTTAGAGAACCCCTTATACGCCCGGTAACAGCCTTTCAGGGTCTGCAAGCAAGATAGTGCTGCTGGCAACCACAGACACAATTCTACCCTCCTGCTACTGAGCTCAAGCAGGGGAAGGAACAATAGGTTTCCTGTCACAGTGAGGTGAAACCACCTCCCAGACAGGACTTAGTGTATTGGGCTGGGGGCGCTTGCCAGCGCCAGACTACTTTGAAGGGCACATTTGGTGCCCTCCTTGCATACTCCAGTTTGAACCAGTTCAGGGAGCCCTTGGCTCCCGATCTGCTGGCGCGGAACTTGACAAAGGGCATGGGAGTATACTTCCCTCTGTCCAGCCCCTCCGAATCATCCTAGCCCTTTCCTTAGGGTATTTAATGGCTACCCTGTAGGTGGGTCCTCAGATTCGTTGTGAGACAAGACTCAACCCTTAAACTACGTCGCTCTTCAATCGTCTGGACACTTGGACTTAGTTGGAGTTAAACTGTTACTCAGACTGCATCAAGGAAGACTCCTGCTGCTCCTGGTCTAACTGTTCAAGTCTTCTTCGTCATCTGTCTGTGCTTCATCCAGGTTCTTCACAAGACCTGTGAGCATCAAGGACATTAGACGAAATCTCCCTTAAAGTGAAGGAGTAACTCCCCTGTGTCTGGAGGCACCACAACAAAGCTGACCGGTCTGCTGCTCCTGTCTTCCTAAGAACTTCCCGAGGACCAGCAACACAGGTGGTGGTTCTGCAACTCCTCCAAGGCCTCACCTGTCCTCTCTTCAATTTTGAGGCCAGTATCCCTCGTCGGAACTGCTGTGTACAGTGTCTACTTGTCATTGCCAAGACTTGTTTGCTCTACACTCCAGAGATCTTCTGGCTACAAGAAGCTCCAGCCTCCAGCATCTCTTTCTTTCCAAGATCAGAATCCTCAAAGCATCCTCTGCACCGTGGGCCTTCATCTTTGGTGAGCTGCACAAGGTCCTCTTGAGACTCCTGTGCCTTCGGCTTATGGGTCCTCCTGAGGGTCTTCTCTTGCTACAGTGGGCTCTCCTGCGTGCTCGAGACGTGCTCTGGCTCTCCTGCTGTTGGGGAGTCCCTTGAACCTTGCTGGTCTCAACATAGTGTCGTGTAGTTCCTATAGTACCCATGCAGGACCTGCGCGTTTGGATAACAAACTGTGGGTTTGGTGGCGGACTGGCTCTGTGCACCCCCACCGCGTATGTTAGCCTGTTTTGCATTAGCTAGCTCACAGTGCCACTAGAGATCTCCTCTTATCGGGGAGAGATTAGTTTCTGGCAACCTTAGATCATGACAACCCTGATCCCTCAGAATCGTGGAAACAATGTACTACTTTTTGCGCAGTCACTCGTGCTTACTTGTTCGGTTTGTCTCAGAGAGTTACACAGAATAAACAGTCTGGGCGTTTCAATAAGTATTTATTGAACAGTTGTTATTCTAGTGTAGAATATATGTGCTGCAACAACCAGCAGACAGTAGCAGAGATATATTATCAGCAGTACGATTAAAGTGAAAGGATAGTACAGTTCTACCATATTGCAATAATAATGGTTACATACATGAATATATAAAATGCATTATAAAAGTGTGCATACTCCTACGATGCCTAACTAGATGTACCTAAGAGTACCTGGCATGTGTGTAGGTCTAAAAACCTAAGAGTCAAGAATCCCTCTAGGATTTAGCCAAACCTCATTACCTGAATAGAGAGTGTGTGGGACCCCGTCCTGGTCTCGAGTTGGACACCCCGCAAGGGCTGTTTTAGACCGCTGTCAGCTGGAGCGACTGCATGCAGGAGCCTCAGTGTCTCTGGTCAGTGTGCCGGCATGGAAGTCTTGGTTCCCTCTATCCTACCGTGGCAAGATGCGTTGTATTTATACCCTAAAGTGTCTCGTCCCTCAGTATGGTGTGTATTGGTCCTTGTTAGACATGAGGAAGACGTCAGGGGTGAACTTTATACATGCAGGAGATGTAGCTGGTGAATGCTCTTGCATAATTTAGGAGTACATTGTAGGCCTGTGTTCGGGAAAAACCCTTCAGTGTTCAAACCAGACTAGATAACGTTCAACCCTCAGTGTTCGTTGTGTACTGTAGGGAACTTATGAGGGTGAAAGAACATGCCTATATAAGGACATAGGAGATCATGACTATAATAGGGCATATACGATTATGACCATAATAGGGCATATACGATTATGTCTATATTAGGGCATATATGAACATGTCTATATTAGGGCCTCTATATGAAACATAACAATAGCTCCTTTTTGCTCTGACACGCCAGTTGCGGTTGCCAAGGCGTGTTGGTGCTCCCGCCGGACCCAGACCACCTAGTCACCGACAGCCAATGTGGAACAGCTCAT
This sequence comes from Calotriton arnoldi, assembly GCA_963921515.1. Classification (NCBI taxonomy): domain Eukaryota; kingdom Metazoa; phylum Chordata; class Amphibia; order Caudata; family Salamandridae; genus Calotriton; species Calotriton arnoldi. The sequence continues at coordinate 28,356 of CAWUFW010022275.1, read as the reverse complement.
GCACGGCTCCTGGTCTTCCTCAGCATCGACGTCTCTTCACAGCTTCAGCAACAAGGTCACTGTCGACTCTTCAGAACCTCCCGACATCAGTGGGCACTGTGTCTCCGTGCCTCTTGGTCCCCTCTGCGCGGCATAGACTGTCCCCTCTACTTGCAGGTTCTTCACTTCCAGAATCCACCATTGGATTCCACTGGACTCCTTCAATCATCTCCAGAAGCATCTTCTTCGAAGTCGTCCATTGTTGTCTATGGCAGGTTCTGACGTCACTTTACTCCTATGCACCCGGCTCCCCTGGTGTAGGTAACCTGGTTCCAGGGGCATCCACGGGTGGGGTGGCTCTCCAACCTTCCATCTCCCAAAGTTTTCGGGGTCGTCCGGGAAGGGTTCTTTTATCTTCAAAACTGCACCAGCGACTTCTCCATTGACTGCCATTGAGCACGTGGCTGTGTTTCCACTCTGCACACACCCTCCGTGGGGTTCCTGGGTACTTACCTTGGGTGGTTCCTTGTGTCCCCGGTTACTCTGGGTCTACTGGTCCAAGTCCTGTTCTCCTTTGCAGTTCACATTCCACTTTCTTAGTATATGGTTTGGTCTCCCTTGGAGACGACTGTATTTTGTCCTACTTACTTGATCTGATTGCTTTTGAAGGATTCCTGTGTATTGTGTTGATATCTCAAGGTAGGAGATATACCAATGTGATAGTGATATTGTGTTGTAATAAATAGACTTATTTTTGCTAAACACTGTGTGGTTTCTTTTCATCTAACTACAGATTGCACTGGAAAAACAAGCTGCTTAACATTCCAAGATTAGCCTACAGGCGGCTCTCCTCAGCTAGCACTTTGAGAGCTTTCTATGGTCATCAGAGACCACTGAAACCACCATAAGGGTTGCCTGGATTAGTGCAAGGTGCACCACTTGAATAAGTGTGAACGACATACTAAGCCAGCCTCCTACAGTCTGTGTTGTATTTCTTATAAAGGTTTGACTGTTTGCAAACAGTGTGGAATAAAGTAAACTCTCTATAGAGTAAGCACAGTTCACAGTGCTCAGTTCTCTACTGATATCAACTTGATTTCTTAATATAGGTTTGGTGTATGTGAGGGGTTTGACACAGAGAAAAGCTGTCCATAGTAGGGCATTTGCTTTGGCTTTCTCTGAATAGTTGTGTACAGATTTAACACCATACTCAATGAGGGTTTCCCATATATCTGTGGTTGATTGTTAATGTGAACTATGCTATGTGTAAAGCCATAGCAATTTATTCAGCAATATGTATGAAAATGAAGCTTGGATGTTATCAGTAATGGCATAGAACATGTCATGAGTGATGTCATATGGGAGATCATAAGCAGTGCATGGTGGGGACGCAAGTTATAATTAGCGCTGCTAACTACAACTGGTGAATTTCAGTGTTTCTTTTTATTTAAAATGTTAATGGCGTCACTGAGAAATTCACCTAACTATAACGTTACTTTAACCTTTGGTTTTTATCAGTGAATTTCTTTTTTTATTTTATTTTAAGATATTTTTAGGTAGGGCACATAAATAAATTCATATACAGATAGTTATTACAAGAGATTCCAAAGTGATAAGATACATTGGGATAAAAACTTATACATTAAATAGCAGCATAGCTTTCACATATACATAATGTTTTCAGTACATTACTACTTTTTTTTTAAAAAACAAAAAAGACTTATTATTCAAAAAAGAAAGACATTGGGGTAAAACTGTAGCAGCACTATTTTCCATAAGCAAAATTTCAGTTGATTATTCTTTCAGGGATCCCCGATCCATCGATAGACTGGAGCCCATATTATTTTCCCCAATTTGAGCCTTTCGGCCTTTTCTTTCATAGATTCCTTTCTCCATATTAAAGGTGGAGAGAAGCAGAGCAAGCCATTGCGAGAAAGATGGGGCCACTGGGTCTAGCCATGCTGTGGCAATACAGATTTTAACTACTGCCATTGCCAAAAACAAAGTATGGTTGGGCACCATCGGACCCTGTGCTACTAATCCCCAGTTGCATTATTTCTGGGCTTAAAACCACTTTCACCTTCAGGGTTAGCTCTAAAAACTGTTCTATAGCTTTTTTAAGAGTATCTAGCCGCGGGCAGGTCGCGAACATGTGCACGACATCTGCCCTAAGTGCTTGGCCGCAGGGACAGCAAATACCCACAGTCCCCCGCCCCATTTTGCTATTTTGCCTGGTGTGTAATACAAATCTAAAATCGTTTTAAAGTGTTGTGCCTGCAGTTTTGAAGAGCAGAGTATATTATGTCCCTTGTCTAAAGAATCAAGGATGCCGGATCCTTCTACCCAAAGCGTTTGATCCCATTTTTCAGCCTGCCTCTCCAAGTCATCTGGCTGCATGGCGATCAACTCACTATAGATTCTACTGATGGTGCATCCATCTTCATCCCTTAACCTATAGATCATGGCATTCTTGGCTAACCCATTTGGACCCCCTGTTTTCTTCCCCCAGTAGCTACGTATCTGTAAATATTTTAAAAAAATCTTTCCTGTCTACACCATATCTATCCTGTAACTCTGAGAATGACCTGAATCCAGTTACATCAACTAAATCCCCAACCACGTCTACCCCCAAGTCTTTCCATCGTTTCATATTGCTATCATGAAAAACTATTGGTAATGATGGATTCATATGTAATGGAGTATAGTGATTTATTCTCCCTATCCCCGTCTTTCTTTTTATTATCTTCCACACCTGACGTGCAGCTAATAGAGTCTTAAATCTCACCTTCCTGTAATAACTTAAGTACAAGTTTTTAGCATCTTTCCCCACCAGTAAATCGTAGATATCTTGTACCCTCCCCTTGTTCCAAGGGTCAAAGGGGTTTCCCCCCACTAATGCACACATGTATTGCAGGGCAAGCTTATAAGTTTTATCCTGGGGTTAGCATCGATTCTGCGAATTAGGGGGTCAATATAGCAAGCAAACAGTAATGGGGAGCAGGGACACCCCTGCCTAGTTCCTCTTTTTATCTTGAATTCCTCCGTTTGCCCTCCAGCCAATACCAATCTAGCTGTGGGAGACTCATAGAATACTCGTAGGGCTTTGATAAAATCCCTTCCTACCCCCAACCGCTCGAGGACCACCCACAGAAAGTCCCAGGAGACCCTATCAAATGCTTTCTCTGCATCAAAGAGTATAAGTGCCATAGGGTCTCCTGAGACAGACGCCGCGTCGAAGAGTGTAATAACTCTTCTAACATGGTATGCCCTCCCAGGCATAAATCCGTGCTGTTTGGGCGAGATGACTCGTCCAATTACCGGGCTCAGGCGATTTGCCAGGACCTTAGAATATATTTTGGTATCCGTGTTCATCAACGTGATTGATCGATATGACCCGGGATCTGTGGGTGTCTTCCCCTTCTTTAAAAATACAACTATGCTAGCTTGTGCCCAAGACTCTGGGGGTGTGTTGTATTCCGCTTTAGGTGTCCGTATAAAGGTTTTCCTGAAACATGTCCTTATATAGGCACAATTCGCATTGCCCTTATATAGGCATAAGATTCCAGTCCTTATTTAGGCATTACCCATGCACTCCAAATACAGGCATGGTCACCGACATCCGTCCACCCAAACGTCACAATGAGTTCTTAGAAACCAGACCCTTAAGCTCTTGGGAGTTCCCCTAGCACAGGATTATTGATTTCTCCAAGAACTCATTTATTATGCATGAACCGCTATACCTCAATGCTAAATATACCTTCCATTGCCCAAACAAGTTAGAGGAGACCTCGACTTCAGAGGAGCCCGTATCCCGTCCTGACGCACTGACAATAGACGCTGTCATCCCTGCTCTGCAGAGAATCCAGCTCCCAGTGTTCGGACTCCCCTCGCGGGGTGTTAGAGTTCGAGACCCGGAAGGAGATTCCCACCTCTCTCATTCTCAAGGTATGGAGCGGACTAGAACCTAGAGGGACTCTTGGCATACTAGACTTGGCATACTAGACAATAGCATACTATACTAGAGAATACTCCACCTACTTCTTACCCTGCACTACACTTAGGTTAGGTACACTGGGGTAGAACTAGTTAGAGAAGCATCTTATGAGTACTCGCATTTTTAGCTTATGTTATTTATGTATCATATATGTGTCATAGCTAAAAGACAATGCTAGCGCAGTATTATTTCTTTCTACTGCTCATGCTGTACATTATATATCTCGCATACTGTCTTACGATTGTATCAGCTCGTATCTCTCACACGAGAAACAAGACTGTTCAATAAATCCTTTTATTGAAACGCCGTCTATTCTTTCTGTGTAACTCTGAAGAAACTAAGCATGCACGATTAGCTGAGTGAAACTTATCTATTGTTTCCACGATTCTGAAAGTGCTCAGATTCTAAAGGGAAACAAAGTTGTCATGTTTATGCGGTTGCCAGAAACTACTCCCTTCTTGTTTACAAGGAGTTTCTAGTGGCCTCTGAGTTAGCTGGCACAAAGTAATTAAGTTTAATATACTAGATAGGGACATACTGACCTCAGTCCTATGTCAAACCTATAGGGTATATTATTCCAATGCGCAAAGCCTATTAGGGAAATAGGAACTACACTACATGGCGCCCAACGTTTGGTAAGGCACTAATTTAACACTAGATACTGAGTAACTCAGTCGTGCTTTTCTCAGAGACCCCTACTCACATACTCCATAAGACGTCTGGAGTGGGTAGGGTTAAATATCCGCCAAAGCTAAATAGGACAAAAAAATCCTATATAGATTAGCTATTTGGTTTGTTCAACGTTGAAGGATACAGTGTTCCAAAATATTGTGCACCTTATCTTTTGTTTCCTTGAAACTTGTTCTACATTTTTCAAAAAACAAATGTCCTTACACGGGGACAATGACGCCGAGAACGGTGTAGCTGCGGCTGATCCAGTCGTAACAGCTTTTAATTTTACCGGTTTAAATGAAACTGATGAGGGTGTTATAAACATCCATCCAAACTTGAGAGCCATCACTCTAAAACGTATAAAACACGGCCTACCTCCAAGAGGTGGTAGAGCAGTTTTCGTGATAGAGGCACACAAATCCTTTCAGACAGAGGTATTCTATTCATGGATAGTATTCCCAGAATCAAATCCAGTAACAAAAAGGTTTCACTTCTTTAAAGAAGATGAACCACCAGAGGAATATATTCCTTTCGAGGATATTGAAATTCCACTCACATACCAGGAGCCTCATCTCTGGTTTAAAGGCGCCCTAAAACATCACAAAAACATTACCAGGCTCGGTCCACTAGGTAGACCAGGAGCAACATGGCCGATTCTAGCTGGCTACACACCTCATCCTGACATTGAAGAAATGGCAGACGATGAATTACTTACTCAACTACAAGAGTTAATAAAAATTTACAGACAATTAGTCCAATATGTCATGCAGACTTTCACAGTCCAACAACCAATGACCATTCCAAATCAAACCCCTCATCAGGGGAATACACTAAAAATTACTCCACAGACTCTACACGCAGTCATGGGAAAAATGCACACAAAACGTGAGCAAATTCCATTCTGGATAGCTCAAAAAATTACTCAAATAGAAGCAGTATTTCCAAATACTAGCCCTTATGAGAAACACAGAATCCTAACAATCTGTTTACCAATGGGGATCACACCACAACTGGAAGATTGCACCACTTGGGGCGCAGTCTTTGCTGCCATCTATACTAAAACACATGGTGTTCCGTCAATTGCAGTAATACCAGATGTCCTGAAACCAATTCAAAACTAATACGGGGCAGAGCCTGCTCTGAATTTAGGTATGAAATTACTTAAAAACTTCAACCAGGTCTCAACAATAATATTATCTAATATTAAAGGAGAGGCAGCATCATTCCCTTAAGCGCCAACGCTTAAGGGAATTTGATGTAACAGAACATCAACACGAACTACCCAGAATAATAGAACAATCTTATGCAGAATTAGGCAGAGATAGTTTGGGTGGAAAACCTTTGAAGCCAAAACGATCTGAAAGTCCTGAGAAAGACTCTATTAAACAAAATCCTACATCTCCTAGAAAGAAGTGGGAAACTAAAACAAAATTCAAAAGAAAGATGTTCTCAATCCCGAGGTAGGTCTCCTCAAAAGGAGCCCTCTGAAAGGAGGTATAAGATTAAGTTACTTACCTGTAGTCCTAGTTCTCTTCCAGGGGTATCCTCATCAAAGTCATAAGCACTGAATATTCCCGCCCATGTGCGGGGACCCCAGAAATAATAAAAATTATATATGGAAAACATATATATACAGCTATATATATATATATATATATATATATATATATATATTTATATTCACTAAAAAATCATAGGTTTCAGGCACGTTATAGTTAGAAATTAGCATTTAAAAAACCATAGAAATTCCCTGAAAAAACCATAGGTTTCAGGGGCGTTATAGTTAGTTGGACATTTCACTCGTACAAAACCATAGAAATTCCCCCGTTATAATTAGTTCAGCTAACTATAACTCGCGCGCCCGCAATGCACTGCTGATGACGTCACATATTACATCACTCATGACATGGTCAGTGACATCACTCATAAGATCACTGATGACATCTCAAATGACATCACTGATGACATCATCCTTGTGTTAGAGTGGCAGACCTCCTCTCACCCTAATATAACCTTTGATACACACTCAAAAATACAAAGTAACATTTTCAAAACAATAGACATACCAATACCAGTTACAACACACCTATTCAGTAATTCCAAGATCTACACACACATCCACTCATTCACCAACAGTCCCTATACAGTCACTCATACATGTACTCACTCATCATATGTACTCATACACCTATACATCCTGTTACACACCGCCACTCATCCATATTGTTACTCACACACATAGTCACACATGCAAACAAAGTATCAAACATCCATTTACTTGCATATACAGTTATACACACACTACCACACTTACTTCTACAGAAACTTAGACATACTTACTCTCTTAAACAATCACTTATAGAAACACCTACTTATTTGTACAGGAACTCTTCCAATCTCTCACTCTCACATATACTCACTTATATACACCAATACTCACATATACTAGTTTAAAACATATGTAGTTACTCATAAAGACACTATTGAGACAGTCATTCACTCACTAACACACACACACACATACTCATCCACCTATACAGTCCTGCACACATGCTTTCTTCAACACATACAAACAGTGAGTCACTCATTCATGCATCTATGCACTAAGTAATACCCCCCACCGAACCATACAGACCCTCAGACACTCATACTGATACTCAAAAAACCAACTAATAACCCATATAGACACTCATGTAGCTACTCACCAACCCATGCAGCCACTTATACACAAAGTGAGAGACTGATACAGATATTTTCATATTTAAACATTACTCACTAACCCATGTATTCACTAAGATACACTTAGTCAGTTATACAATCAATTTTACAAAAAAAATCATCCATTTAGACACTTATATACCCATTTATTCTTCCATCGACCTTGAGATATACATATATAAAACATATTTAATTTTCAGAAAAACACACATTCACTGGATGGCGTCATCAGTGATGTCATGAGTGATGTCACTGACCATGTCATGAGTGATGTAATATGTGACGTCATCAGCAGTGCATTGCGGGCGCGCGAGTTATAGTTAGCTGAACTAACTATAACGGGGGAATTTCTATGGTTTTGTACGAGTGAAATGTCCAACTAACTATAACGCCTCTGAAACCTATGGTTTTTTTCAGTTAATTTCTAAGGTTTTTTAAATGCTAATTTCTAACTATAACGTGCCTGAAACCTATGGTTTTTTCAGTGAATTTCTAAGGTTTTTTAAATGCTAATTTCTAACTAACGTGCCTGAAACCTATGGTTTTTTCAGTGAATATATATATTTATTATACTATATATACATGTGAAAATGTCTCGGTCCCCTGTTTGCCTCGGTGGCATGGGAAAAAAGGGTGGAACTGACGTCAGCACGCCAACGAGGTCCCCTTATGGCTCCGATGACGTCATACGGTGTCGCGAGCGGAGCCGTGCTCGTTGACGTGGGAGAGCTAGGAAAGAATTTCCGTGGAATGCTGGTGCAGGGGATATTCACCTAAGTGTTCAGGCTAGTCCTTTGGGAGCAACTGTTTATGTTGCCACTCCAGAAACCGAAACCAGTGATCCGAGGGCAGAGGCCCTGCAGATGGCACACGAGGTGGGGTGCCCAGTCGTGTGCACCGGCGGGGCAGCGAAGTGACAAGCACCACAACCCACAAAAAAGGTAATGAGGGCACTGAATAACACAGGATCTTCTCTTTGTATCTGGCAGGAACAACAAAGTTAAAATGCCCTAGTACCAAAATGTAGAATTAGTGCTACAACGGTCTTCAAGAGGACCTGCGATGCCGCTTCTGCCTCCCGTACCCTGGAGGCTGCACATGGGTCACGCGGTACGGTCATACTGCGGTGTGACGCACACTCGTTGACCTCTCAAGGCACTGCTCCACACTTCAGGGAGGACGCTTTCCATTAGCTATGTTTTCTGATGACATGTCGCGCCGGCCCCGTCCAACAACAGAACTCCTTTAGATCCAAACAGACTCTTCCACTCTCTCACCGGAAGTGAAACCAGGCCACGCGGACACTTTCACAATACAACAGCCGGGAATGCACTTTTCGGTAAAAAAACCACATTCCTTCCTCCTAATTAATCAAATCGTCTCACTGAAGAACAGGGGCCAGCTTTGATCGGTAAACAGCCGTTACAACGTCTTTTTTACTTTGCGATACCGTTACAACGCATGCATTACAACGCATGCGTTGTACATCACAAAGTCATTACTACGCATTTTTTTAGAACGCATGGTCATTTACCACGCATGCCTTTACAACGAATTTTGTTGTAAAGGTATGTATGGTAAATGGCCATGCGTTCTAAAAACATGTAGACGATCCATGTCGTTGTAAGGAAACAGAGGCTGTTCCGTTTCCTCACAACGACGTGCACCGCCCCTCAGAGATGATGTGAAGCAGGAACCACAAGGAGAGAGGAACCATGAGGAGTGAGAGGTAAGGGGGATTGGGCATGGGGTGGGGATTTCTTTTCTAGGGTTTAGGGTAGTGCAGTGGTGTTTGGCTGGTGTAGGGGGTCGTGCTGGGGGTAGTGTTTTAGGGTTTAGGGTAGTGCAGTGGTGTTTGGGTAGTGTAGGGGGTCGTGCTGGGGGTAGTGTTTTAGGGTTTAGGGTAGTGCAGTAGTGTAGGGGGTTGTGCTGGGGGTAGTGTTTTAGGGTTTAGGGTAGTGCAGTGGTGTATGGGTAGTGTAGGGGGTCGTGCTGGGGTAGTGTTTTAGGGTTTAGGGTAGTGCAGAGGTGTTTGTGTAGTACAGGGGTTCATGCTGGGGGTAGTGTTTTATGGTTTAGGATAGTGCATTGGTGTTTGTGTAGTGTAGGGGGTGGTGCTGGGGTAGTGTTTTAGGGTTTATGTTAGTGCAGTGGTGTTTGGGTAGTGTAGGGGGTAGTGCTTTAGGGTTTAGGGCAGTGCAGTGGTGTTTGTGTAGTGAAGGGGGTCATGCTGTGGGTAGTGTTTTAGGGTTTAGGGTAGTGCAGTCGTGTTTGTGTAGTGTAGGGGGTCGTGTTTTAGGGTATAGGGTAGGGCAGTGGTGTTTGGGTAGTGTAGGGGGTCATGCTGGGGGTATATTTAGGGTTTAGTGTAATGCAGTGGTGTTTGGGTACTGTAGCGAGTCGTGCTGGGGGTAGTGTTTTAGGGTTTAGGGTAGTGCAGTGCACTTTGGGTAGTGTAGGGAGTCGTGCTGGTGGTAGTGTTTTAGGGTTTAGGGTAGTGCAGTGCACTTTGGGTAGTGTAGGGAGTCGTGCTGGTGGTAGTGTTTTAGGGTTTAGGGTAGTGCAGTTATGTTTGGGTAGTGTAGGGTGTTGTGCTGGGGGTAGTGTTTTAGGGTTTAGGGTAGTGCAGTTATGTTTGGGTAGTGTAGGGTGTCGTGCTGGGGGTAGTGTTTTAGGGTTTAGGGTAGTGCAGTGATGTTTGGGTAGTGGAGGGGGTAGTGTTTTAGGGTAGTGCGCCCAACCAGCCACAATATCCGTGGACAAAGGGGATCCTGACTCTTTGGAACACTCCGTCAATTGAATAATTTGGGTCAAGGGCCCTACCACGTCCAAGACCTATCAATTCCTTTCTTGGGATCCCTCATATACTTGGAGAAAAAGGTACATAGTTTCTCATCAATTTCAGGCGTGTGTGCCACCTTCCCCTTCAGTGAGGGCCTGGGGCATTCTCCCCTCATCCTATTCCTGACCTCCCTTTCAAGGGGTTGATGGATTTTCCCCACCACATACTCTGCCACTTTGGCGTCAGGTGTCCACTCTGCCGACCTAGGATGGTAAATTTGGGTAGGCTCGAACATGTCCGAGTGGACCCCGTCCCCAACCGGGGACTGAGAGGAGTGGGACTCTGGACGCCAGGGACGCCCCAAGTCCTTATCCTCATCGGAGGAGAAATCGTCCTCCGAAACACCCTCTCCCTCTAAGGGAAACCCGCCGTCTGTGTCTACAATAGTGGTGACAGTGTCGCAATTTTCTCCGGGCCCCTCCTCCTCCCGGCAGGGTGCATGCTTTAGCGTTCGCGCAATCTTGAGGAAGGTCTCCGTAAGTTTATCAAATCCTTCCAAGTGCCCCACGTTAAGCTTAACGGCCCTTTTATTCCCCATCTGGGAGCTACTTGGACCCGCCACCACCAGATCTGGGTCACTGAAAACCCCAGGGATGCTTTTCGCCAGCTTATCAACCTGATCCCTAAGAGGAGCCAGCGCCCTAGAAATAGCCAGAGAGAGGGCTTGGTCCACTGCTGGAGGGAGAAGTTGGGGGGCCATTCCTCCTCCACTTCCTGGTAGGAGGAGTAAAAATGGTCTTCTGGAGAAGACAAGATAGCAGAGGGTGTGAGCACAGAACAAATGCCCTTAAAATCCTTAAGACAGCCCCCTCGCCGATGCTCCAATAGCTGGGCTTTCCCCGAAGCTGTTATAAGAATAAACTGAGGCGCAATACCAATTACCACCACCAGGTGGCACTGGTCACTAACGTGGCCGTGTGGGGAAATCACTGCGTAGCGGTGTCAAAATTAGGCGAGGGTTGGTCGGGAATCAAGCGGACACTAAAGGAGTGACCAGATTCCCAAACGCGCGTAAAGACCAGCGGGAGCGCTCGACGGAGCTGCCTCGCTCGGACCAGACGCAGGATCTCACCGCGCGCAGAGCACACAGCGGGAGAAACTGCGAGGGGGAGAACACGCTCGGGCAAGAGCCTGCTGCGCAGGGAATATGAAACAATACCAAGGCAATAATGCTAATAACGTGCACAAGAAACCGCTATACAAACAGCAACAATGTCAGATTAAGCCAAGAATGAAAGGAATGCACTTAACTGACGAGCAGTGAAGAAAGAGGAAGCGGAAGGGACGTCACGATATTATATACGATGGACTGTGATATGATTGGACTATAGTTGCCTTGGAGACTACCCCCCTAATGGTTCATGGGTTGTGTAGTCTTTTGTTTAATGATTGTTGTGTTACGTTTTCTTTGAACTGCTATGCAAATAAAGGTGAGGAAAGATATGCATAATCCTCGCCTCCGTCCTGCCATAGAATTCATTAAACTTTATTTGATCTGATTTAGAAACATAGATCATAAAAGTGTACATAAAAACAGTAAATCCACTTTCCTAATACAATACAGTGAGAATTAATTAAAATCAGTAGGTAAAAACGGGTGTTACAAAGCCCGGTTCAGAGCAACTTTAGGTTAACAGAATCTTAAAGTTAATATTTCGCAAGATCAATCTCATGTACTTCGTGCAAAATACGCAATAAGGGGTCCAAGTAAGATGTAACGCTCCAATACCTGACCAGTTTGCACTATATAAAACTGCAGAAAAACTAAAAATAAAAAGTGTTTTGCACACTTCTGTCATTGGGCTATATGTTGGCTACATCTGGGTGATTTGTGCTACATTTGGGCTCTTTTTTCTCTGGTGGCCATCTTGGGAGACTTATTTGTTATGAAGTTTCCTAATTTCGTCATTTACTGCAGTCTCCTCAGTAGGAAATGCTTTCAGTTTTTAACTTTGATTCCATCAAGAAGGCATTCAGATGTGTCACACATTTGCCATAAATTCAGAATGTTAGCACTCTAGTTGTTCATTAGATAACTGTAGTAAAGCTACTGCTCACCAGGGAGTTAACTGGAAGTCTACTGCTGGTATTGAAAGTGATTGTTTCAGTCTGCATGTCAGAATTTTCTAATGAAATAGAAGAGGATTTGAGATCTCACTTAAAACATGCGCTAAATTTTCTTTCTGCAGCACTAACCATAATTTCATTGGCAAAATGAACCCCCTCATTTTGTTCCTTTTTAAATTAAATGTTTTAAGAGTTACCAGTTTATTCCAATCAAGATGGCTTCAGGTGTGCCATAATTTTGTCATAAGTAAGGCTGTTAGCACTCTAGTTGTTCTTTAGAACACTCTGGGAAGCTGCAGTATAACACAAAGGAATCAACTGACAGTCTCTGCCCTTGTTGGATGTACATGTTTTACTGAGAATGTCAGACTTCATTCTCACATGACTGAGAAAGATAATGTGAATTTACAGAAAATATGCTCTCATTTTAGCTTCTGGAGCACCTTCCAAAACTGTATGGGACAAGCATGTGAAAAAAGTTCTCTCAAACATGATTCATGATATCCCAGCAGAAGGTTTTTCACAGGGTAAAATCACCTTAGAACACACCACAATTCCTGAAATTAGTATGGTACCATCAACAAATGAATTCTAATGTAACTAAAGTCTGTTATCACCCTTTATAGTTCTCCTTTTGGTAACCCTCAAAATCTTCGATTCACTACAATGCATTTCAATGGGGTACTATCATTTATATTGGTCCCAAGATGGCTGCCAGCAATTCCAGGATGAAGTGCTGACAGCCAATCAGATCTCACGATGACATGTGTGGTTAGGCTCCGCCCAGATATATATGTGTTTTCTTTTTCAAATTTCTCAGGAACTACTGAACAGATTTACACCATTTAACCAAAAGGCACGACTCTGAACCAAGGGCTACCTTTTTGCCAAATTTGGTGTAATTCCGTTCAGCAGTTCGGGCTGTAGCTGCAACTAAAGGTTCCTATGGAAAATTGCATAGGAAAACACGTTTTGGGACCCCCTTTTTTGCTCGTGCCCCACTTGATGAATCACCCCGAGACTTTCAGGATAGGAGCGGACCGGAGCGCCCCACGAGTTTTGAAAATTCCGCGAAGATTCATCAACCGGCGCCAAAGTTATTGGAAATAGAATGTTGTGAATTTCCTATGGAAAATAGGTCCAAACGATAACTACCTACTGGCGACCGCCAGTAGGTTATATATATATATATATATATATATATATATATATATATATATATATATATATACACACACACACACACACATATATATATATACACATATATTATCTACTGGCGGTCGCCAGTAGATAGTTATAGTTACAACCTATTATCCATAGGAAATCCGCGACATTCTATTTGAAATAACGTTGGCGCCGGTTGACGAATCTTCGTGAAAGTTTCCAACTTGTTGGGGCGCTCCGCTCCGCTCCTACCCTGAAAGTCTCGGGGTGATACGTGAAGCGGGGGCCGAGAAAAAGGGGGTCCCAAAACGCGTTTTCCCCATTCATTTTTCCATAGGAACCTTTAGTCGCAGCTACAGCCCGAACTGCTGAACGGAATTACACCAAATTTGGCAAAGAGGTAGTCCTTGGTTCAGACTGGTGCCTTTTGCTTAAATGGTGTAAATCCGTTCAGTAGTTCCTGAGAAAATCAAAAGTAAAAGTACATATATATCTATGGGCGCGTCGGATACGCGTACCCTCAGCGCACCCTGCGCGCACCGTCCCGATCACGAGCTGCATGCTAATTGGCTGTCAGCTGGCTGTCAACATTCCGATTCAGGAAGTGTTGGCAGCCATTTTGATCCTCGGTAGAACCGAGGGACAGAAACAAGTGCGCAAAGCGCAAAAGGGGGCAGGGTAGAAACACCCTGACCCCTAGGTCTGCTCAGGGGGTCCCACAAGGACCCCTGGGCAGAAAAAATATATATATTTTTTTAAAATCGGCGGGATGCGCTTAGGGTGCGCGTATCCCGCCGAGAAAAAAAAAAGAAACAAGTGTGCAAAACGCACAAAGGGGGCAGGGTAGAAACACCCTAACCCCCTAGGCCTGCTCAGGGGGTCCCACAAGGACCCCTGGGCAGAAAAAATATATATATTTTTTTAAAATCGGCGGGATGCGCTTAGGGTGCGCGAATCCTGCCGAAAAAAATCGAAGCGCGGTCTCCCGCGCTCGATTGTATTTTGCCCCCGGGTGGCCCAAGTCCCGGGGGCATGGTGGGGGTTTAATTTTATGTGTGGGGGCCTCAAAGGGCCCCCAAGCCCCGAGGACCGCCACCCCCCGGGGCTTTCTTTTAAAAATGGTGCGGGAGGGCTCTGAGCCCTCCCGCAGCCCCGAGGACCACCACCTCCCGGGGCTTTTTTTAAAAATTAAACAACCTGTGTGGGGGCTCCAGCCCCCCACACGCCCGGGGACCGCCACCTCCCCGGGGCACTAACAAATTAATATGGGGGTCCGTTACGGACCCCAGAGCCCCGGGGACCACCACCTCCCCAGGGCTGTGTACTGAATGGGAGGGGGCCGCGCGGCCCCCTCCTGGAAGCCCTTGATGGCCCTGGGGACCACCACCCCCAGGGCCGGCTCCTGCAGTGTCCCGGGGTGCCTACCCCGGGACACTGTAGTTTGCTATGGCAGGACGGGAGCCTCGCGGCTCCCGTCCTGTCATTGCAAACTTGCTTTGGATATTGGAAGAGAGAGCAGGAAACCTGCTCTCTTCCAATATCCAAAGCCGATTGCTTTTCCACATGGGGAGCTGCATCTTAGCAGCTCCCCATGTGGAACAGCAATGCCGGCTCCCAAGGGACGTGGGGAGCCGGCGGGACTGTGGGGGGTTTGGGGACCCCCCCACAGTCCCCAACGAGAGGGCCAGCCCCGGGGGATGGGGTCCCCGGGGCAAGTAGTGGCCCGGGAGGGGGGCCACGCGGCCCCCCTCCCCAAAAAAGAGCAAACATTTTTTTTTTTTTAAAGGAAAGGCCGGCTCCGGGGGATGGGGTCCCCGGGGCCTTAAAATGGCCAGAGGAGGGGGCCACGCTGCCCCCTCAAAAAAATAAATATAGAGGCCATGCCCCGGGGGATGGGGTCCCCGGGGCCAATACAGGCCAAGGGAAGGGGGCCACGCGGCCTCCCTTCCCGTTTTTTTAAAGGTAATTTAAAAAAGGGGTAAGGCCCTGGGGGATGGGGTCCCCAGGGCCCAAAAAAGAAAAAAAGGAAGGGGGCCACACAGCCCCCTTCAGGGAGAATTTTTTTTTTTTTTTTTAAAACGATCGGGCCCGCAGGCCCCGCCCCTTCCTTCACCACTCTGCAAACGCGCCCCTGGCGCGTTTGCAGAGGAGGAACAATTCCCCTTGAATACTGGGGGTCCCTGGGGGCCAACTAGCCCACCAGGTACCTCCAGTATGCGCCAGGGGCTGCCTTGCAGAGAGGTGTACAGAGGCCACGCCTCTTTTACACCTCTCTGCAACGCAGCTCTGTGGCGCTTTTGGAGGTATATGGTGGGCTAGTTGGACTCCGGGGACCCTCAGGATTCAAGGGGACTTAATCCCCCAACTTAAAACGCGCCACGGGCGCGTTTGCACAGTGGTGAAGGGAGGGGCTGGGCTTCAGGTGACATGTGTGCAAACAGGCCCCGTGGCGCGTTTTAAGATGGGGAATTAAATCCCCTTCAATCCTGAGGGTCCCTGGGGGCCAACTAGCCCAACAGGTACATCCAGAAAGCGCCACAGAGCTGCGTTGCAGAGAGGTGTAAAAGGGGTGTGGCCTCTCTACACGTCTCTGCAACGCAGCCCCTGGCGCATATTGGAGGTTCCTGGTGGGCTAGTTGGCCCCTAGGGACCCTCAGGATTCAAGGGGACTTAATCCCCCAACTTAAAACGCGCAACGGGCGCGTTTGCACAGATGTCACCTGAGGCCCCGCCCCCTCCCTTCACCATTGTGCAAATATTCCTCTAAAATCAGCCGAAATACGAATTCCGATTTACTCACCTGTTATCAGGAGAGACCTCAGTGCTGCATCTTTCAGCCCAGTACTAATCCTCAAAAGTAATTTTAGCCGTACTTACCAGTAACTTGAATTTCCTTGCATAGGATATCATTGCCTGCTTTTTGCTGAAAAAGTTTCTAAGTGTTGATTTTTGGAACTTTAAAATATTCCTCTAAAATCAGCCGAAATCCGAATTCTGATTTACTCACCTGTTATCAGGAGAGACCTCAGTGCTGCATCTTTCAGCCAAGTACTGATCCTCAAAATTAATTTTAACCGTACTTACCGGTAACTTGAATTTCCTTCATAGGCTAACATTGACTGGTTTCACTTGGAAATTCTTCTAAGTGTGGAGTTTTGGAACTTTATAATATTCCTTTAAAATCAACCAAAGTACGAATTCCAATTTACTCACCTGTTATCAGGAGAGAACCCAGTGCTGCATCTTTTAGCCCAGCACTGACCCTGAAAAGTAATTTTAACCGTACTTACCAGTAACTTATATTTTCTAACATAGGAATCCATTGTCTGGTTTTCAGCAGAAAACTTTCAAAGTGTCGATTTTCACAAACTACAAATATTCCTTAAAAATCGCCTGTATGACTTAAACGCATTCATTCAACTGTTTACAGGAGATGCACCAGTGCTGGATCCAGGATCCAACACTGAGTAAGATAAAGTAACGATAACAGTTTTTACCTGCTAAGTGAATTTCCTTCCATAGGATAACATTGGTGATTCTATGAGAAAAAGTTTCTAAGTGTCAACTTTTAAAATACAATAATATTCCTTAAAAATCACGACTGTAACCAAAACGCTTTTACTCAATTGTTTACAGGAGATGTACCAGGACTGAATCTAGGATCCAGTCCTGTGGTTACAAAAGTAATCCATAAAGTAACTAATTGCATTTAACTAGAAATTCACATTGAGCTGAATGTTGCATTGTGTTTGAAAATGTGTTGCCCATTGCAACAACTGTAACTACTGTACTTAAAAGTCTATTGCCTATCTGCAAAGTATTTAAACTAAAGTAATTCATTCTGAGAAAGTATTTTTTGTAATGTAATGTATAATGTAATTACAATGTAATTTAAAAAATAAAATATGTAAAAAAAAATTGTTTCTAAAAATGTAGTAAATCAGTATGAAAAAAATTAATATAACAATTAATACATTTAAAAATTGTCATTTACAAAACCTTTGAAATTCACTGAAAAAACCGTAGGTTTCAGGCACGTTATAGTTAGAAATTAGCATTTAAAAAACCTTTGAAATTCACTGAAAAAACCATAGGTTTCAGACACGTTATAGTTACAAATTAGCATTTAAAAAACCTTTGAAATTCACTGAAAAAACCATAGGTTTCAGACACGTTATAGTTACAAATTAGCATTTAAAAAACCTTTGAAATTCACTGAAAAAACCATAGGTTTTAGGGACAGTTTTAGTTACTTGGACATTGCACTCGTACAAAACCCGTGAAATTCCCCCGTTATAGTTAGTTCAGCTAACTATAACTCGCGCCCCACAATGCACTGCTGATGACGTCACATATTACATCACTCATGACATGGTCAGTGACATCACTGATGACATCTCAAATGACATCACTGATGACATCATCCACGTGATAATCTGATGCACCTCCTCACACCCTAATATAACCTTTGATTCACCCACTCTAAATTACAGACTGCCATTCGCAAAACCATAGACACTCCAACACCAATAACTACATACCCACTCACTGATTCTTAGGTCTACACACACACATCCACTCACTCACCCGTACAGTCACACATACTTACGGTCACTCAGTACAGGACTATCATATGCACTCTTACTCCTATATAGACACTCAAACAACGCCACTCATCCATAGAGATACTCACACACCTAGTCAGTCATGCAAATAATTAAACACACTGCCATTTACTCACCTATACAGTTATACACACACCAGCTCACTTACTCATACAAATAGTAGCACATTGTTACGCTCTTATACAATCACAGATACAAGCACACACTCATCCATACAGCCACTATCACAATCACTCACTCTTGCTTATAGCTATTTATATACTCCAACACACATATATACTGCCTTTCACATATGTAGTTACTCACACATGTACCACTGGGACATACATTCACTCACTAACACACTCTTACACACACTTACCCACCCATACAGTCTATCACAGATGCACTCTTGAAACCATCCACCCAGTGAATCACCCACTCACACATCTATGCACAGAGTTGCACACACCCTCCCACACAAACACTCAGGCACCCATACAGATACTCAGACAAGCATTCAATAACTCATATAGACACTCATTTAGCTATTCACAAACACATGCAGCCACTTACACAGCAACAGACAGACGGATACAGACATTCACCCAGTTTAGTCACTAACCCATGCATTCAGTAAGATACGTTAAATCACTCACTTATAGAGTCAGTCACGCACCTACTAAATCATCCATACAGACACTTACACACCCACTCATTCTTCAATACGTCTTTTCCTATATATATTAAAAATATTTAAACTTTACAGAAACACACAGTCACTGGATGATGTCATCAGTGATGTCATTTGAGATGTCATCAGTGATGTCATCAGTGATGTCACTGACCATGTCATGAGTGATGTAATATGTGACGTCATCAGCAGTGCATTGCGGGGCGCGAGTTATAGTTAGCTGAACTAACTATAACGGGGGAATTTCACGGGTTTTGTACGAGTGCAATGTCCAAGTAACTAAAACTGTCCCTAAAACCTATGGTTTTTTCAGTGATATATATATATATATATACACACACACACATATATATATATATATATATATTCACTGAAAAAACCATAGGTTTCAGGGACGTTATAGTTACAAATTAGCATTTAAAAAACCTTTGAAATTCACTGAAAAACCATAGGTTTTAGGGACAGTTATAGTTAGTTGGACATTGCACTCGTACAAAACCCGTGAAATTCCCCGTTATAGTTAGTCCAGCTAACTATAACTCGCGCCCACAATGCACTGCTGATGACGTCACATATTACATCACTCATGACATGGTCAGTGACATCACTGATGACATCACTGATGACATCTCAAATGACATCACTGATGACATCATCCAGTGACTGTGTGTTTCTGTAAAGTTTAAATATTTTTAATATATATAGGAAAAGACGTATTGAAGAATGAGTGGGTGTGTAAGTGTCTGTCTGGATGATTTAGTAGGTGCATGACTGACTGTATAAGTGAGTGATTTAACGTATCTTACTGAATGCATGGGTTAGTGACTAAACTGGGTGAATGTCTGTATCCGTCTGTCTGTTGCTGTGTAAGTGGCTGCATGTGTTTGTGAATAGCTACATGAGTGTCTATATGAGTTATTGAATGCTTGTGTGAGTATCTGTATGGGTGCCTGAGTGTTTGTGTGGGAGGGGTGTGTGCGACTCTGTGCATAGATGTGTGAGTGGGTGATTCACTGGGTGGATGGTTTCAAGAGTGCATCTGTGATAGACTGTATGGGTGGGTAAGTGTGTGTAAGAGTGTGTTAGTGAGTGAATGTATGTCCCAGTGGTACATGTGTGAGTAACTACATATGTGAAAGGCAGTATATATGTGTGTTGGAGTATATAAATAGCTTTAAGCGAGAGTGAGTGATTGTGATAGTGGCTGTATGGATGAGTGTGTGCTTGTATCAGTGATTGTATAAGAGCGTAAGAATGTGCTAGTATTTGTATGAGTAAGTGAGCTGGTGTGTGTATAACTGTATAGGTGAGTAAATGGTAGTGTGTTTAATTATTTGCATGACTGACTAGGTGTGTGAGTACCTCTATGGATGAGTGGCGGTGTTTGAGTGTCTATATAGGAGTATGAGTGCATATGATAGTCCTGTACTGAGTGACCATAAGTATGAGTGACTGTACGGGTGAGTGAGTGGATGTGTGTGTGTAGACCTAAGAATCAGTGAGTGGGTATGTAGTTATTGGTGTTGGAGTGTCTATGGTTTTGCGAATGGCAGTCTGTAATTTAGAGTGGGTGTATCAAAGGTTATATTAGGGTGTGAGAAGATGCATGAAATTATCACATGGATGATGTCATCAGTGATGTCATCAGTGATGTCATTTGAGATGTCATCAGTGATGTCATCAGTGATGTCACTGACCATGTCATGAGTGATGTAATATGTGGCGTCATCAGCAGTGCATTGCGGGGCGCGAGTTATAGTTAGCTGGACTAACTATAGCGGGGAATTTCACGGGTTTTGTACGAGTGCAATGTCCAACTAACTATAACTGTCCCTAAAACCTATGGTTTTTCAGTGAATTTCAAGGTTTTTAAATGCTAATTTGTAACTATAACGTCCCTGAAACCTATGGTTTTTTCAGTGAATTTCAAAGGTTTTTTAAATGCTAATTTGTAACTATAACATGTCTGAAACCTACGGTTTTTTCAGTGAATTTCAAAGGTTTTGAAAATGACAATTTTTAAATGTATTAATTGTTATATAAATTTTTTTCATACTGATTTACTACATTTTTAGAAACAATTTTTTTTTACATATTTTATTTTTAAATTACATTGTAATTACATTATACATTACATTACAAAAATACTTTCTCAGAATGAATTACTTTAGATTAAATACTTTGCACATAGGCAATAGACTTTTAAGTACAGTAGTTACAGTTGTTGCAATGGGCAACACATTTTCAAACACAATGCAACATTCAGCTCAATGTGAATTTCTAGTTAAATGCAATTAGTTACTTTATGGATTACTTTTCTAACCACAGGACTGGATCCTAGATTCAGTCCTGGGACATCTCCTGTAAACAGTTGAGTAAAAGCGTTTTGGTTACAGTCGTGATTTTTAAGGAATATTATTGTACTTTAAAAGTTGACACTTAGAAACTTTTCTCATAGAATCACCAATGTTATCCTATGGAAGGAAATTCACTTGGAAGGTAAAAACTGTTATTGTTACTTTTTCTTACTCAGTGTTGGATCCTGGATCCAGCACTGGTGCATCTCCTGTAAACAGTTGAAAGAATGCGTTTAAGTCATACAGGCGATTTTTAGGAATATTTGTAGTTTGTGAAAATCGACACTTTGAAACTTTTCTGCTAAAAACCAGACAATGGATTCCTATGGAAGAAAATATAAGTTACTGGTAAGTACGGTTAAAATTACTTTTCAGGGTCAGTGCTGGGCTAAAAGATGCAGCACTGGGTTCTCTCCTGATAACAGGTGAGTAAATTGGAATTCGTACTTTGGTTGATTTTAGAGGAATATTATAAAGTTCCAAAACTCCACACTTAGAAGAATTTCCAAGTGAAACCAGTCAATGTTAGCCTATGGAAGGAAATTCAAGTTACTGGTAAGTACGGTTAAAATTACTTTTCAGGACCAGTACTGGGCTGAAAGATGCAGCACTGAGGTCTCTCCTGATAACAGGTGAGTAAATCAGAATTCGGATTTCGGCTGATTTTAGAGGAATATTTGTATGTTTCAAAAATCAACACTTAGAAACTTTTTCAGCAAAAAGCAGGCGAGTAAATCAGAATTCGGATTTCGGCTGATTTTAGAGGAATATTTGTATGTTTCAAAAATCAACACTTAGAAACTTTTTCAGCAAAAAGCAGGCAATGATATCCTATGGAAGGAAATTCAAGTTACTGGTAAGTACGGTTAAAATTACTTTTGAGGATCAGTACTGAGCTGAAAGATGCAGCACTGAGGTCTCTCCTGATAACAGGTGAGTAAATCGGAATTCGTATTTCGGCTGATTTTAGAGGAATATTTTAAAGTTCCAAAACTCCACACTTAGAAGAATTTCCAAGTGAAACCAGTCAATGTTAGCCTATGAAGGAAATTCAAGTTACCGGTAAGTACGGTTAAAATTACTTTTCAGGACCAGTACTGGGCTGAAAGATGCAGCACTGAGGTCTCTCCTGATAACAGCTGAGTAAATCAGAATTCGGATTTCGGCTGATTTTAGAGGAATATTTGTATGTTTCAAAAATCAACACTTAGAAACTTTTTCAGCAAAAAGCAGGCAATGATATCCTATGGAAGGAAATTCAAGTTACTGGTAAGTACGGTTAAAATTACTTTTCAGGATTAGTACTGGGCTGAAAGATGCAGCACTGAGGTCTCTCCTGATAACAGGTGAGTAAATCGGAATTCGTATTTCGGATGATTTTAGAAGAATATTTGCACAATGGTGAAGGGAGGGCGGGGCCTGAGGTGACATCTGTGCAAACGCGCCCCGTGGCGCGTTTTAAGTTGGGGGATTAAGTCCCTTGAATCCTGAGGGTCCCTAGGGGCCAACTAGCCCACCAGGAACCTCCAATATGCACCAGGGGCTGCGTTGCAGAGACGTGTAGAGAGGCCACACCCCTTTTACACCTTTCTGCAACGCAGCTCTGTGGCGCTTTCTGGATGTACCTGTTGGGCTAGTTGGCCCCAGGGACCCTCAGGATTGAAGGGATTTAATCCCCAACCTAAAACGCGCCACGGGCGCGTTTGCACAGATGTCACCTGAAGCCCCGCCCACCCTTCACCACTGTGCAAACGCGCCCCGTGGCGCGTTTTAAGTCGGGGATTAACTCCCTTGAATCCTGAGGGTCCCTGGGGGCCAACTAGCCCAACAGGTATATCCAAAAGCGCCACAGAGCTGCGTTGCAGAGAGGTGTAAAAGGGCGTGGCCTCTGTACACCTCTCTGCAACGCAGCCCCTAGCGCATACTGGAGGTTCCTGGTGGGCTAGTTGGCCCCAGGGACCCCAGTATTCAAGGGGATCGTTCCCCTCTGCAAACGCGCCAGGGGCGCGTTTGCAGAGTGGTGAAGGAAGGGGCGGGGCCTGCGGGCCCGATCGTTTTTTTGTCCCCTGAAGGGGGCTGTGTAGCCCCCTTACTTTTTCCTGTTTTTGGGCCCTGGGGACCCCATCCCCCAGGGACTTACCCCTTTTTAATTAATTTTTTTTTTTAAACGGGGAAGGGGCCGCGTGGCCCCCTTCCCTGGGCCTGTATTGGCCCCGGGGACCCCATCCCCGGGGCATGGCCTCTATTTTTTTATTTTTGGAGGGGGCTGCGTGGCCCCCTCCTCTGGCCATTAAGGCCCC
Source organism: Calotriton arnoldi (assembly GCA_963921515.1). Taxonomy (NCBI): domain Eukaryota; kingdom Metazoa; phylum Chordata; class Amphibia; order Caudata; family Salamandridae; genus Calotriton; species Calotriton arnoldi. The sequence continues at coordinate 4,962 of CAWUFW010022275.1, read as the reverse complement.
GGGGACCCCATCCCCGGGGCCGGCCATACCCTTTTTTATTTTTAAATTTTTTTAAACTTTGGGGAGGGGGCCGCGTGGCTCCCTCCGAGCCACTACTTGCCCTGGGGACCCCATCCCCCGGGGCTGGCCCTCTCCGTTGGGGACTGTGGGGGGTCCCCAAGCCCCCACAGTCCCGCCGGCTCCCGCGTCCCTTGGGAGCCGGCATTGCTTTACACATGGGGAGCTGCTAAGATGCAGCTCCCCATGTGGAAAGCAATGTGCTTTGGATATTGGAAGAGAGAGCAGGTTTCCCTGCTCTCTCTTCCAATATCCAAAGCAGTTTGCTATGGCAGGACGGGAGCCGTCCTGCCATAGCAAACTACAGTGTCCCGGGGTAGGCACCCGGGACACTGCAGGAGCCGACCCTGGGGGTGGCGGTCCCCAGGGCCATCAAGGGCTCCAGGAGGGGGCCGCGCGGCCCCCTCCCTTAAGTTGCACAGCCCCGGGGAGGTGGTGGTCCCCGGGGCTCTGGGGTCCGTAACGGACCCCCATATTTAAATGTTTAGTGCCCCGGGAGGTGGCGGTCCCCGGGCGTGTGGGGGCTGGAGCCCACCCCCACACAGGTTTTTCAATTTTTTAAAAAAGCCCGGGGAGGTGGTGGTCCCGGGGCTGCGGGAGGCTCAGAGCCCTCCCGCACCATTTAAAAAAAAGCCTCGGGGGGTGGCGGTCCCCGGGGCTTTGGGGGCCTTTGAGGCCCCCACACATAAAATTAACCCCCCACCATGCCCCCGGGACTTGGGCCACCCGGGGGCAAAATACAATCGAAGCGCAGGAGACCGCGCTTCGATTTTTTTTTTCCGGCAGGATTCACGCACCCTGAGCGCATCCTGCCGATTTTTTAAAAAAATTATTATTTTTTTTTTGCCCAGGGGTCCTTGTGGGACCCCTGAGCAAACCTAGGGGTCAGGGTGTTTCTACCCTGCCCCTTTGTGCGCTTTGCGCACTTGTTTCTGTCCCTCGGTTCTACCGAGGGACAAAATGGCTGCCAACATTTCCTGAATCGGAATGTTGACAGCCAGCTGACAGCCAATTAACATGCAGCTCGTGATCGGGAGGGTACGCGGACCCTACTCGGCCATAGATATCACTATCTTTTTACTTTTGATTTTCTCAGCAACTACTGAACGGATTTACACCATTTAACAAAAGGGTTCTTTCTGAACCAAGAACTACCTCTTTGCCAAATTTGGTGTAATTCCGTTCAGCAGTTCGAGCTGTAGCCGTGTCTAAAGTTTCCTATGGAAAATTGCATGGGGAAAACGCGTTTTGGGACCCCCCTTTTTCTCGGCCCCCGCTTGACGAATCCCCCGAGACTTTCAGGGTAGGAGCGGACCGGAGCGGGCCACAAAGTTTGAAAATTTTGCGAAGATACGTCAACCGGCAAGAGAGTTATTTCAAATAGAATGTCGCGGATTTCCTATGGATAATAGGTTGTAACTATAACTATCTCTTGCCGGTTGACGTATCTTCGCAAAATTTTCAAACTTTGTGGCCACCACCTCCCCGGGGCTGTGCAATTTAAGGGAGGGGGGCCGCGCGGCCCCCTCCTGGAGCCCTTGATGGCCCTGGGGACCGCCACCCCCAGGGCCGGCTCCTGCAGTGTCCCAGGGTGCCTACCCCGGGACACTGTAGTTTGCTATGGCGAGGACGGGAGCCTCGCGGCTCCCGTCCTGCCATAGCAAATTGCTTTGGATATTGGAAGAGAGAGCAGGAAACCTGCTCTCTCTTCCAATATCCAAAGCACATTGCTTTTCCACATGGGGAGCTGCATCTTAGTAGCTCCCCATGTGTAAAAGCAATGCCGGCTCCCAAGGGACGCGGGGAGCCGGCGGGACTGTGGGGGGCTTGGGGACCCCCCACAGTCCCCAACGGAGAGGGCCAGCCCCGGGGGATGGGGTCCCGGGGCAAGTAGTGGCCCGGGAGGGGCCACGCGGCCCCCTCCCCAAAGTTTAAAAAATTTAAAAAAAAAAAAAGAAGGTATGGCCGGCCCCGGAGGATGGGGTCCCCGGGGCCTTAAATGGCCAGAGGAGGGGGCCACGCAGCCCCCTCCAAAGAATAAAAATAAAAATAGAGGCCATGCCCCAGGGGATGGGGTCCCCGGAGGCCAATACAGGCCCAGGGAAGGGGGCCACGCGGCCCCCTTCCCGTTTTTTTTAAATTTTTAAATTAAAAAAAGGGGTAAGGCCTTGGGGGATGGGGTCCCCAGGGCCCAAAAACAGGAAAAAGTAAGGGGGCCACACAGCCCCCTTCAGGAGACAACAAAAAAAAAACATTCGGGCCCGCAGGCCCCGCCCCTTCCTTCACCACTCTGCAAACGCGCCCCTGGCGCGTTTGCAGAGGGGCAATTCCCCTTGAATACTGGGGTCCCTGGGGCCAACTAGCCCACCAGGAACCTCCAGTATCGTCAGGGGCTGCGTTGCAGAGAGGTGTACAGAGGCCACGCCCTTTTACACCTCTCTGCAACGCAGCTCTGTGGCACTTTTTGGATATACCTGTTGGGCTAGTTGGCTCCCAGGGACCCTCAGGATTCAAGGGAGTTAATCCCCGACTTAAAACGCGCCACGGGCGCGTTTGCACAGTGGTGAAGGGAGGGCGGGGCTTCAGGTGACATCTGTGCAAACGCGCCCCGTGGCGCGTTTTAAGTTGGGGATTAAATCCTCTTCAATCCTGAGGGTCCCTGGGGGCCAACTAGCCCAACAGGTACATCCAGAAAGCGCCACAGAGCTGCGTTGCAGAAAGGTGTAAAAGGGGTGTGGCCTCTCTACACGTCTCTGCAACGCAGCCCCTGGCGCATATTGGAGGTTCCTGGTGGGCTAGTTGGCCCCTAGGGACCCTCAGGATTCAAGGGACTTAATCCCCCAACTTAAAACGCGCCACGGGGCGCGTTTGCACAGATGTCACTCAGGCCCCACCCCTCCCTTCACCATTGTGCAAATATTCTTCTAAAATCATCCGAAATACGAATTCCGATTTACTCACCTGTTATCAGGAGAGACCTCAGTGCTGCATCTTTCAGCCCAGTACTAATCCTGAAAAGTAATTTTAACCGTACGTACCAGTAACTTGAATTTCCTTCCAAAGGATATCATTGCCTGCTTTTTGCTGAAAAAGTTTCTAAGTGTTGATTTTGAAACATACAAATATTCCTCTAAAATCAGCCGAAATCCGAATTCTGATTTACTCAGCTGTTATCAGGAGAGACCTCAGTGCTGCATCTTTCAGCCCAGTACTGGTCCTGAAAAGTAATTTTAACCGTACTTACCGGTAACTTGAATTTCCTTCATAGGCTAACATTGACTGGTTTCACTTGGAAATTCTTCTAAGTGTAGTTTTGGAACTTTAAAATATTCCTCTAAAATCAGCCGAAATACGAATTCCGATTTACTCACCTGTTATCAGGAGAGACCTCAGTGCTGCATCTTTCAGCTCAGTACTGATCCTCAAAAGTAATTTTAATCGTACTTACCAGTAACTTGAATTTCCTTCCATAGGATATCATTGCCTGCTTTTTGCTGAAAAAGTTTCTAAGTGTTGATTTTGAAACATACAAATATTCCTCTAAAATCAGCCGAAATCCGAATTCTGATTTACTCACCTGTTATCAGGAGAGACCTCAGTGCTGCATCTTTCAGCCCAGTACTGGTCCTGAAAAGTAATTTTAACCGTACTTACCAGTAACTTGAATTTCCTTCCATAGGCTAACATTGACTGGTTTCACTTGGAAATTCTTCTAAGTGTGGAGTTTTGGAACTTTATAATATTCCTCTAAAATCAACCAAAGTACGAATTCCAATTTACTCACCTGTTATCAGGAGAGAACCCAGTGCTGCATCTTTTAGCCCAGCACTGACCCTGAAAAGTAATTTTAACCGTACTTACCAGTAACTTATATTTTCTTCCATAGGAATCCATTGTCTGCTTTTCAGCAGAAAAGTTTCAAAGTGTCGATTTTCACAAACTACAAATATTCCTAAAAAATCGCCTGTATGACTTAAACGCATTCTTTCAACTGTTTACAGGAGATGCACCAGTGCTGGATCCAGGATCCAACACTGAGTAAGAAAAAGTAACGATAACAGTTTTTACCTTCTAAGTGAATTTCCTTCCATAGGATAACATTGGTGATTCTATGAGAAAAAGTTTCTAAGTGTCAACTTTTAAAGTACAATAATATTCCTTAAAAATCACGACTGTAACCAAAACGCTTTTACTCAACTGTTTACAGGAGATGTCCCAGGACTGAATCTAGGATCCAGTCCTGTGGTTAGAAAAAGTAATCCATAAAGTAACTAATTGCATTTAACTAGAAATTCACATTGAGCTGAATGTTGCATTGTGTTTGAAAATGTGTTGCCCATTGCAACAACTGTAACTACTGTACTTAAAAGTCTATTGCCTATGTGCAAAGTATTTAAACTAAAGTAATTCATTCTGAGAAAGTATTTTTGTAATGTAATGTATAATGTAATTACAATGTAATTTAAAAAATAAAATATGTAAAAAAAATTGTTTCTAAAAATGTAGTAAATCAGTATGAAAAAAATTTATATAACAATTAATACATTTAAAAATTGTCATTTACAAAACCTTTGAAATTCACTGAAAAAACCGTAGGTTTCAGACATGTTATAGTTACAAATTAGCATTTAAAAAACCTTTGAAATTCACTGAAAAAACCATAGGTTTCAGGGACGTTATAGTTACAAATTAGCATTTAAAAAACCTTTGAAATTCACTGAAAAAACCATAGGTTTTAGGGACAGTTATAGTTAGTTGGACATTGCACTCGTACAAAACCCGTGAAATTCCCCGTTATAGTTAGTCCAGCTAACTATAACTCGCGCCCCGCAATGCACTGCTGATGACGTCACATATTACATCACTCATGACATGGTCAGTGACATCACTGATGACATCACTGAT
>CAWUFW010022274.1:55000-99294 GCA_963921515.1 Calotriton arnoldi | reverse complement strand
CACAGCACTGACCTTGAACTGTCTGAGAAGCATGTGGGAAGAGGGCCCGTGTCCTCCAAACAAGCCAACAGAACACAAGTCCTGTCTCCCCACGACTACACAGAGCTCACAGCAACCCCGGAGCGTGCACATTGCAGACTGCACACACAGCCGGAGCACGCCACCTCTACGAACCGCTGCGAAATGGCAACCGCAACACACCTACCCAACTACGCCGAACAGCTCAAGCTGTACCAAACCAACACGATACATACATTGGGATGCGATCTCCTGTCCCTGCTGAACGTAAGTTACCGACTGACTTACCGCATCACATTGTTCAGCTGCGTCATGCCCGTCTTCTACTGTCGGAGGTGTCCCTACCAGCATCCCGTCGAGATATGCCTCTCCAACCCGGCATGTCTGAAGGCGGACCTGCTACCACTACTCCTCCCTCTGGACGCACACGACAGGGCCTGCTCTGCCTATGGGGGCATGGCGTATGTGGCCAACATCGCACGCGCACTGAAATGGAACCACTGTGCCTCCACACGACGGATCATCGAGAACAGCTACATCGAATGTCACCCAGCATGCCCCATCATGGTCCTCCAAGGGACAACCTACGAACAACACCTTGACAGCCACCATCCGCTTCATTGGCTGGCAAACATGTACACCACCAATGACATGGAAGCCCTGCTGGGCGGCATCGCATACCTGACAACCTGTAAATACGTCGGACCACAACGCAGGTTCCCCGAGTGACCTATGAAGTCCAACCCCGCACCCATGCTCAGCTTCCGCACGGACTGGCCAGTCACCACCACAACAGCCATACCAAACGACCGGCAACTGTAACCACACCATCAACGACATCGCCATGACATCGGATATGACCGGGACATGCACACTGTTCCCCATCACATCCAGGAACACCGCATGCATCGTGGGAGGCAGTGGCATGGGCTCTGTGCATCGCACCCACATGGACGGAACTGCACGAACAACCAGGACACGACATGGATCCAGCGCACATGGACACACACACCGCTCAGTGGACATGAATAGGTCGCCTGGAGTCTGTGGGTGCTGCACCCCTCCCACCCCGCCCCGGGAATCCCATACCAGGACCTTTGCATGGACGACAAGTGCATACAACAACAACACGACCCCAGTGACTGTGACATGTCCAGTAACCACCACAGTGCAACAACAAGTGGCACGCCGCTGCATGCACGCAAGCACATGCCCTGATGTCATCTCACATGCACGCGTGCATGAGGAACAACCGCAGCAAACCTGTCACATGGAACTGAGATGGACTGTGCCCATGATGCCGAGCGGTCTGGTAGGCTACATGTATACCGTCTGTGTCAAAGTCCGCAGCTCCGCAGCTATACGTAAATGTACATTAGCACAGCCTTGGCCAAGCAGATGTAACCCCACACCCTATCCCATTTGTAATCATGCTCAGTATATCCTCAACATGTATTCCGCTGCCAGTAGTGTCCACTATACTGCATCACAGAGGACAGAAGACTCAATATAATGTTTGAAACCAGAACTGTCTCCGCTGACTCATTTCACAAGTACGAATGAGAGAGGATGAGAGTATGTGAAGTACACGGCAGTCGTGACATGACCATGTAGTCCACTGGTATTGGATGTCAACGCAAATGAGTAGCACTACTGTGGAAGACACACATGTGTCGTGTGAAGTCGTATGGACGCAGTGCTCAGGTGGGTGGGTGCGACGGGTAGATGCGCACATGCCAAGTTGGAGCACGCCGTGTTGGGAGGGGTCATGAACAGTACACCACCGCTTCCCTGGGCATTGTGAGAGGACACCTGTCGGGGGGAGTGAACACGTGTGTGCACAGCAGCCGGGCACACGTACAAGCGGTACCAGGCGCACCTCAGCCCACCCTCTGTGGACAAGCTGGATCCTGTTGTGCGCCCGCCATGCCCCTTGACAAGGCACACACAGCCCCAGTCGACCAGGTGTAACCCCAACATAGTCAATCCGCACAGGCGATACAGGGCACGGGATGGCAGTGGAGCATGGTGTGTGAGAGGTCTCCTCGCGCTCCTCCTGGTCATATCACGCAGGCAATAGAACCTCAACGTCTAGCATGGCACAAGTCAAATGGAAGTGTAGGGGGACGCACCACAGCACGAGCAGCACTGACGTCACGGGAGGTGGCTCGCACCATCCCATCCATTGCCCATCATACCAACCACGACACATGCCATTGCGACTAAGTGCAAGCGCGTGCGCCACCACCCCCGAGCCCTCCCCAGAGAGGCCAAAGAGTGAATGTGTGGGCCAACAGCCACAGACGGACGCGGCCTGGCCGCAAGGGCAGCCACAGCCACTGGGTGTCGCAGGTGGCGGATCCGGAAGGCGAAGACTGTGATGCATAGTCCATGCAGGCCGGGTCTCCATTTGGGGCACCACGCAGGTGGACGGCGTCCCGCCACACATCATACCCTGAGACAGCCCACTCGTGCAACTGGACCCACACATACACTCCTTGCCCTCTCTGGTGCGAGCTTGGGGCTGCCTGTGCAAGCGCTAGCCTCGCAGGTGAGCATGCATATTGGGGGGCGAGGGGAGGACATGAGGGCTGGGGCGAAGATGACTGTATCACTGTCAGTTAGTACAAGGGATGACCCAGATGTGGAAAGGAAGAGACGTGTCCCGTGTGTACTGCAACTAGTCGCCAATCCAACTACCCCCCATGTCCGGAATGTAAGCCCGCACCTAGGCCCGCCCATCCGCCACATCGAACATACCACCAGCACGACAACCTTCCCATTCGAAACACTGACTGGGGGTGGCGACCAGTGAACAATCATGTGTAGCCTACCCACGCGTACATGTGGGCCCTCCATGATCCATGTCACCTGCGGCAAAGACATGACATGCGCAATGAGGGAAGTGAGGAGAGCTGCCCGCCCCACGCGCAGAAGGTGCATCAGCTCCACAGACCCAGCAGCGAGTCCAGCAGGGGTCACATGTGCAGGGGCAGCTGTGCCTGGTGTGAAGGCACATGCATATAGACAGCACATCGACCAATGTGTAGTCTGCCCACATCCACAGTCCATCATCATGCGGACATAGGAATTGAACACAGGGCAACACATCTTAGTTGGTGCACCCACCGTGACCAACAATGCGCAATCATCGACGTACCCGCCCTGTGCATGGCCCCCACCCAACGGAGGCACATCCAGTGCCACCATCCCACACACACAAGCCTTCCACGGAACATGCTGTGTCCAATGGTCAGTACAGAGTCAGCGCCCATCTGGTGGATCCTGAACAGGAGACACATGCACACACATGCCAGCTCCCACTATGTACGTCTGCCACCTGGCACGTGCAATGTAACCTCTCACCTGTGACGTGTGACTGCAAGCACACAGCCGTCTTGGCATGGGGCTGTCAATGTGGACACCAGTCAATGTTTCGGGAGCTGTGATCCGTACAGTGCTGTACATAGGGTGCAGTGCTGACACCTACTACTGTCTCATATCCCCTCGTGCCACAGGTCCCACTTGTATTGGCCGCTCAGCCCGTGCCCACATCGTCGTCGTCGTGTGCCATACTCATCCAGCCTCGGAAGCAGTTCCATGCTCAGCAGACACTCATGTTGCCGTGGCGTTGCCGCTTGACGAATATGCAGTCAGTCCCCATCAGCACGCCCCGCAAGTCATTGGGGCCTAGATCCCCATGTGCATGCACATGGCAGTGGTATGTCTCACTTGCCATTGCCATTGTTGGGAGACCTGTGTAAGTGTATTGTGGCCGTGCCGTCCCAGCTTGACAGCTGGGCTGTGGCTCATGTGCTTGCTCAGTCATGTCAGTGATGTGTATGCGAAATTGCTATGTGCCGTGTTGCTTTGACATGTGTCCTCTGCCATTTAACCCAGGCGGAGACCGAACATTGACCGCCCATACCAATTGCTGGCGGACATGGACGATACAGAGGTAATCAGGAAGTTTCGGCTGGACAGGCCAACTCTGCATCGACTGTGTGCCATGTTAGAGCCCCATCTCCGTCCCCGCAGGGTGTATCCGACTGCTGTCACCCCCACGGCTAAGGTGATGGCCGCCATGCATTTCTTCGCCACTGGGTCATTCCAGCACACAGTGGGCAGTGGAGGAGGGATGTCCCAGCCCATGTTCAGCAAGGTGCTGAGGGATGTACTGGCAGCCATGATGCTGTACCGGAACAGGTACATCAGATTCCCCAGGGCTCGTGAATTGGCGGCAGTGAAGGGTGCATTCTATGCCCTTGGCAGAATCCCACACGTCGTGGGAGCCATTGACTGCACTCATGTTGGCCTTGTTCCACCACAGGCCACTGAGCACCTGTACCGCAACAGGAAGCACACGCACTCCCTGAATGTGCAAGTGGTGTGCCTTGCGGACATGGTGATCACCCACGTGTGTGCCAAGTTTCCAGGCTCGGCCCATGACGCACACATAATGCGCAACAGCATCTTGCCACGACTGATGGCCAATCTGCAACAGGATCGTGCCTGTATTGTCGGTGAGTATGTGGAGTGGTGTAGCGTGCTGGTTGTGCGATGCTGTCCCCTGTCCAGTTGGAATTGCAACGGTTCTCTGTGTCCCTCACACCCAGGTGACTCTGCGTATCCGAATGGGGCATGGCTGCTCAGTCCATTGAGGAATCCTCGCACCCCAGCAGACGATCGATACAATGAGGCACATGGGAGGACCAGACGTGTGGTCGAGCGTACCTTTGGCCTCCTCAAGTCCAGGTTCAGGTGCCTGGACCGCACCGAGGGTGCACTGGCGTACTCCCCACAGAAGGTGTGCCAGATAGTGGTGGCGTGCTGCATGCTGCACAATCTGGCCATTCGGAAGCAGATCCCCCTCATTGTGGATGACGGAGATCAACCAGGGCCCCAGCCCGCAGACCAGGACAGCTCGAGTGAGGTGGACAGCGGAGAGGAGGAAGCTGGGAATGTGCGCCAGCAGCTCATCGCCCGCTACTTCACTTGACGGTGAGTGTCCATGTACGACGGATGATGTGTCTGTATCTGTGCAGGTGTGTGTGTGCTGTGTCAGGGTGGCCGTATGTTCACTGCGTGCAGTGTGTCAACGCTCCATGGCCAGGGTAGTATGCCACTGTTGGTGACTGTGGCATTGTGCCCTATTGCTCTGTGCGATGTGTGTACATTGCTTGTAGTTGTTGACATGTACTGTGTGATGGGTGTGTGACACACTCATTGAATGTGCTCCTGTTCTGTCTCCCACCCCTAGGTCCCTACAGGCCCTCCGGATTCCATTGCCATGCCACGCATCAGGTGCCTTTCCGCCCAAGGTGGCCGTTGTATTCCGTACAAATAAAACACAGGGCACAAACAGCAGTTAGTGAAAAAGGTGCATTTATTACAAACTGTGACATGTGATTGTGTGTAAGGTGATGACAAAAGTGGTGCGTGCAGTGACAATGAGCTGTCGGTCATGGCTGCGTGATGATCAGGGTGTACCCACTGGTTCTATGTCCATAGTCCAACACACACATGCCATCCAGCTGGCTGTGTGGAGTGGGATCGTAGAGCAAGTCAATGCAGTGGCTGGTCAAGGAAGGCTGGCGGAAGGCTGGCTGGCTGCCTCACTTGCGACTGGAGCGTGCGAAGTCCTCCCGGGAGATCTGTTTCCTCTTCGGACGGCCCCTTCCACGTTTGGGAGGGGGTGTGTGGTGGCGACCTGCTGGTGGTGGGTGAGGTGTGCTCACTGGCTGTGGACGCAGGGGAAGTGGACACTGCTGCCCGAGCCTGCGCCCTAGCAGGTGGTGGCGGAGGTGGTGTTGCTGGCCTTGCCTGTGACCCCACCGCCACCACCAGCTGGCCCATGAGGTCCACGAGTTGGTCCATACGGGACACGAATTGGCCCATATGGGCGTCCATGGACCTCAGCACCCCCAGCACCTCCCGCGTGTCAGTAGCAGACCTGGCCCATTGTCCTTGGGCCTCTTCATAGGCCCCAAGGACTCTGGCCATTTGAGGCAGGGCATGGCTCCCAGGGGAGGCTGGCGTTTCCCTGACCCTGCTCCTCCTACCAGTCCTGCTGCCACCGGCCCTGCCCACTAGCCACATTGCACACCACGGTCCTCGCTGTGGCTCCCAGGAGTGGATCCAGTCGGCCGGGCCACCACCTGCGCTGGGGCTGGTGCCAGCGAAGACGTGGTGGTGGTGGAGGCGGTGGTGGTCGGTGCGGCGATGGTGGCGGTTGCGGCAGTGGTAGTGGCCGCAATGACCGTGGGTGTGGCCGCAACGACAGTGGCAGCAGGGGACTGGGACTGTTCAGCATCCCTGGATGATGGGTTGGTGGGTAGGAGGGGTCCTGGGGAGCGGCTGGGCCCTGCCACGCCAGATGGGCCAGCTTGGTGGTCCGTGTCCGAAGAGGAGGACAGATCCTCCAGATCCGTGTGTCCTCGTTGGGGGCTTGTAGGCTGGCTGTGCTGGCTGCTGTCTCCATCCCCAGCATCCAGCAGTTCGTCACCTGTGGAGAGAATGAGATTTGTTATTGTGTTGCACCTGGCGAAGTATGTATTAGTCGTCTGACATTGGCAGTTCGTGCAATCTCGTACATGGGTTTCCCGGAGGCGAGTGTGTGGCTGTGGCATCTGTAGTTGTGTGTGCTAGGCAATGGGACTGTGTGCTGTGCACATGTGGCATGGGACGGATTGGCCATGCCGATGGGTGTGTTGCTGTGCCCCTACTCATTGTGACTCTGGTGTATGCGGGCTCCTGGCCCATCCTGGGTCTGGTTTGTACTTTGCTTTTGGAGTTCATATGGAACGCTTAGGCACGCATATGGCAACATGGGGGCCATGCCCCAGATTCGCATTTGGGAGGGGATATGCTTTTGGGGTTCAAATGGAACGCTTAGGAACGCATATGGCAACATGGGGGCCATGCCCCAGATTCGCATTTGGGAGGGGATATGCTTTTGGGGTTCAAATGGAACGCTTAGGAACGCATATGGCAACATGGGGGCCATGCCCCAGATTCGCATTTGGGAGGGGATATGCTTTTGGGGTTCAAATGGAACGCTTAGGAACGCATATGGCAACATGGGGGCCATGCCCCAGATTCGCATTTGGGAGGGGATATGCTTTTGGGGTTCAAATGGAACGCTTAGGAACGCATATGGCAACATGGGGGCCATGCCCCAGATTCGCATTTGGGAGGGGATATGCTTTTGGGGTACATGCTGTGAGCCATGGGTGCCGAACGTGACATGTGTTGTGGCAGCATGACAGTGCATGGTCTGAGGTGTGTGCATGCCTGACATGCCCTGCATATTTGCTGTCTGTTGTGGTTACTGGACATGGCATTGGACGCATCGTTATGAGTGAGTGATAGTTGTGTGCCAGCCAACGTATTGCAGTTGTCCCATCTCCTTGGTGTGCGTGCTGCCCTGTGCCATGTGCATCACTGCAGTGCTCGGGGGGTGTGGCCCATGTTGTGTGTTGTTGCTCACAGTGTGTCGTGCGCTTAATTGACTTCTGGCACATGGTTGGTCATGGGCATGTGTCTTAGCGTGACTGCTGTATGTGTGGCAGCTGTGCGGATGACATGCCTTTCATGAGACTGGGGCTGACGGATGGGATGGATGGTATGTTGTATGTGCATGGTGTGTCTGTGAGTTTGATGGGTTCAGTGGTGTTCGTGTGCATTTCTGTTGTTCCGCTCTGTTGCGTCTAGTGTTGTTTGTCTTACATAGGCGTAGTTGTGGGGTGTGGGGTTGACAGGCAGTGGGGGCTACATGGACAGGACTTCAATGGTGTTTCGGTTGTGTGTGATGAGTTGCACAGTGGCTGCCGTGTGGGACTATATTCAGTGTGGCTTGTGCATGCAGACGTGGCTCCTTGGGTGTTGCTATGTCTGTGATGGGTCATGTGGGGTGTGAGTCTGTTGTTCATGTCCGTGTGCACATTGTTCACTTGTTCGTGACGGTGGGCGGTGCTGCGTGTTCGTCTGCTACGTGACATGTCCCATGTGTTGGTGGTGTTATGGTCCTCATGCCTCCAGTAATCCAGCCCTGTCCAGTTTCCCACCTGCAAGTTGTTCGTGCGTGCACTGTACTGGATGCCACATGGCTCTAAGCGGGGGTGCTCCATGTTGCAGGTCTGTGGGGGTGGGGGGTGTAGTGGGTCGTGGGGGTGGCTGTACACCCACTGACACCGATTGCTGTGGACCGTGATGTCTGCCTTTCGGCTGTCGTTGTGCACTGCGGTGGCTGACACGTGGCTGTGGGGTGTGGGGGATGCTCCTCCTTGCTGTGCTGTGGGACTGGGGCCTGGTGTGTGTTGTACTTGGGCTGTCCACCGTCCCACCCACTGCACTTTGTGTTCCTGCCACTTACCTGTTACTTGTCGGTTAGTGCAGCTGTGGCGGACACATGGGTGTGGTGGGTGCTCGTTGTGGCGCTTCTGGCATATTTGGGGACCTGTTGGTGGTTACGTGGCTGGCTTAGTGTACACATGTCCCCACGCATCTTACAGTTGTTCGGTTTGGGCTGTGTGTGGTAGTGTCTGTTGCATGTGTGTGTGATGTGTTGTGTATTGTGTGCTGGACATGGGGGTGTTTGTCCCTGGGAGCTGTGGCATGGTAGTTGCGCATGTGAGTACATAGCGGTGTGCTGGTATACATTAGTTTGTACTTACCAGCCTCCACTCCCCCTGCTAATCCGGCGAGGATCTCCGGATGGATTACGACTCGCACCTTCTCCTCCCACGCTTTGAAGGTCTTAAAGAGCGCGGGATTCCCTCCGCCAGTGACGGCAGCCAGCTCTCTGTTTTTGCCCTCCTTCTTCTTGACCAGGCTCTTTACGTCATTCCAACGTTTGTTTATCTCGACTCTGTTCCTGGGCAGGGTCCCGACTGCATTGACCTGGTCTACGATCCGGTTCCACATTCTGTTTCTGGTGGCTAGTGGTGTGTGCTGGACCATGTTCCCATAGATTTGTGGGTACACCTTGATGATCTCGTCGACCATGACCGTCAGCTCCATGGGCGTGAACTTGGGCATCCTTTGTGGTGCCATGGTGTTTGTGGTGCTGGTGCGGTGTGTGTTGTGTAATGTGCAGGGGGTTTGTGGTGCCGGTGTTTGGTGGTGGTGGTGGTGGTTGTGATGTGTGCGTTTCTGTGGTGTGCTGCTGTCCTTGCTGTGTCACTGTGTCCTCTCCTCTCCTCTCTGGTTTGCAATGTAGCAAGGGGTTGTGGTCTGTGGGAGTGCTGCTTTTGTACTCACCTATGTGGGTGTGTCCTCATGGTCTGTTGTTTTCAGGTGTGTTGTGTCTGGGGTTCTGGCCTTTGTATTTTTTGTTTGTCCGGGGGGTGTTTTCGGGATGTGTACTGTGCTTGTGTATTTGTGTGTGCCTTGCTGTGTGGACTTGTTGGCCATGTTGTGTGCTATTGGTTTTGTGTGCGGATGGTTTCTGTGCAGGTACGTTGGCGCCATGGCTTCTGCCGTGTCGATTCTCATCGGCGTTGTTTGCGCTGGCGGGCGGTATATTTGTTGTTTTCCGCGCTCATGGCGGTGCGATCGTAATTTCACGTGCGGTGTGTCGGCCGTGTGGGCGGGCGGTTTTGTGTTGTCGTGCGTGTTTCCGTCCGTGGCGGGCGGTTTGACTCCGACTCGGACGATGGCGGGCGGTATTTTGTGTGATTTTTCCGCCGATGGCGGTTTTCGGTTTGTGTACTCATAATGGCGTGGTCGGTGTTCAGGCGGTGTGTGCGGGCGGATTTTTGCCGCTTCCATGCCTGGCGGATTTATTTACGCCGGGTATCGTAATGGGCCCCAAAGTAATAAAACAATAAATTAATTTATTTCAATTAAATTACTTCCCACCCTATTCCCCTATAAACCCACAACCCACTACAGAATTAAATGACGCAAATTTTGTTAACATATAATTAATTAATTCTAAATAATGCTAAAAATATATATTATAATTAAATTACTTCCCACCCTATTCCTCTATAAACCCACAACCCGCTACGAATTAAATTACACAAAAATTAATTAACATAAAATTCATTACTTTTACAAAATTCAAACATACATTACAAAAATAATACATACTTTTAACACATATACTAACACTTAAAACACTAAAACAAAATCCAATTTACTGACTTCGATATTGTGAAACTCGATATTTCTTACCTGCATTTCGATATTCTGCACCACTATATTTTTGCAATTCGATATTCTGTCCATTCTATATTAAAAACTCGATATTCTGTCCAGTCGATATTTTTTTCGATATTGTGACTAGTTACCTCTTCGGAGATGTGGGATTTTGAAAAAGTACTGCTTATGTTTTTCAAGGATATAAGCAATGGACATTGAAACAGGTCCCTTCTGGGGACTGTAGTCATGTCCTTAACTTTTCATGCAAAAGAACTCACTGATTTCAGAATGAGTGTAAAAGCGTTAAGGTAACCATGTTGTTCTGCTTAAATTTCAAGTGCTTTACTTAATCTTGTATTCCCTTGAGTGTTTGCTTTTTCTAGGATGTTGGTACTTTTTTTTTTTAGGCAGCAAGCATATTACTCTTGCCTAGTGGGTAATTTGAATTGAGTCGCATCCAGGTGTTTATAGCGGGGCACAATTGGGTTGTAACTGAAGGCAGTGTGAGTTTCTCTTAGTGGGGCAGTATGGTGTTCAGTGGGGGAGAGGGTGTGGCAGTATGGTCAGATCTGCCGCATTTAGAACTGGGGAACCAGGTTCAGCCTTCATGACCAGTCCACCAGACCACTCTCCTGAGGGAGCACATTCCTGTGCTACACCTTAGAAGGCACCGCAAGACCTTAGTAGCCCTGGTGTCTTAGCACCAGCAGGTGGACCTTAGCAGTGGCAAGTGTGGGTTAACCTTGAAGGCCTGCCCACCACAATTCATACTGAAGTTCACCTCCAGTCTGGCAGGCAGGCCTCTGAAGCAGCACACCCTAGTGCGACAGTGACTCTGTTACTGAGGTCACTAGTCCCTTGAGCAGGGCGGCTCTAGGGCAGTGCGACCGGTGCAATTGCACCGGGCCCTGACTTCGGGTGGGGGCGTCATGTTTGCAAGCATATTATGTTTCTAAAAGCACTTGCTGCCTCCTTCCTGGCCTCCAGCAATTGTCGGCAACAATAAAAATGTCATGATAACTCCGGTGATTAATGTTCTTCCTAGAGAGAGATGGCGTTTTGTCAAGTGGAAGTTTTAACTGGTGGAAAGGTAGTGCAAAGGGTTAATGTTCCTGCTGCAAAGAACATGTACCATGCAGATCACAAAGTGCACATAATGTAAATAGGTCAGTGGGTTACTGCTTTTGTCTTTGAGATCCTTTTGTTACTTGCAGTTTATAAGTCAAAATCCTAACATAGAACAGTGAGCAATTAACTGTCATCTAAGACTGAGCTGCATGCAAACTGCAAGGTATAAATTCAAGCATTATGGTTTTTCTCCAGTCTTTGATCATCCTAATGGTGCAAAAAGGGTTCATTTGGATAGAAATCAATTCTTGTTTATTAAAGAGAACCCCCAACCATGGTATCACGTTCTAAATTCAAAGTTTGTGTTTCTCCAGACCAATCTCTATTAAACTATACTGCCTACTAGTAGGGTTGTCATGTGACTCCTACACCTTGTAGTCCTTTGTCTTATATAACATTTCCTATATAGTTATTTACATATCCATGATAGATTGTCTCTGTGTAATGTGTTTGATGTAAAGTGCTCTGTCACCCTACACTGGTAACAGTGGCGCTGTAAATCAAATTAAATGTATCTGGGCGAGAGTGTGATTATGGAGACTTGTGGGGCACTGTTAAATGGTGGTAGTGAGGGAATCTGTGGCAGAGGGAGTCATTGGGAGCACCAACAAACATTGGCGCACAGGGCTCCACCAGCAGTAAAGCTGGCCCTGCCCTTAAGGCCAGTCCGCATCGCCCATCAGTACCTCCATTGGCCTTGTTTCAACAGAAGTAGCTGCAACTCATCAGGGGTCGGCAATGCAGGTTTTGCACGCACACCAATCTAAGTTCACAAACTTCACGGTCTCTCTGCTTCGTCACAAGCACTTTCAACATATGATGCCTGCTTTGGGGGCACTGGAATTATGCAGCAATAGAGGACAAAATTATGCTGCAGTGTTGACTAAATTATGCAGCAAAAAAAAGGCTGCAGAGTAATGCAGTATATTTTCTGAAACTTTATTATTTTGACATTTTTACACATGCTAACAGTCTCTGCAAAGATTTTGCCTTATTAGTACCAGTGTAACATACAAGTGCAGCAGTAAGAAAGGCATCAGTCAAACTTTGCAAAGGGCTGTCCTCTTCGCAGAAACACAAGCCACATTTTTTAGTAACTTTTGATCTGAGCTACAAACAATTTATTAGTTAAAAGCGTCAAATTATGCAGCAGATGATGCACTATGTGGCAAATTTTGCAGAGCCATAATTATATAGAAAATATTTGCAAACTAGGATATTTTGCCATTTATGTTTGAACTGATCTTGTGGAAAAAGGGAGAAGTGCTGATGACAGAAACTGCATGGCTAGGAGACAAATGTCTTGTGCTTCCACTTTTAAGTGTATTTGGGACATTCTGTTATTGGAAACGTATCCCACTTTGTGAATGTATTTTAATGTCAATAACTCATATTAAACCTTAAATAAACATGTATCCATTGGTTGAATTAAATAACGTAATAAGCTGTAACTGGGTAGTGAAATGCCAAACAAATTTAATTTTTTTAATGATTTGCTCTTTCTGGCCACACCTCTGACTCCGCCCACTGATTATTCCCGCCCTCTGATTCTCCGCCCACAGTTCCCCTACTTTTTTTCCCCCACTGCGACCACTGATGTGAGTACAGCTTGGTTTCTAAATTAAGGCGCGCTTTAATTCTTTCTGCATTATGGCGTCCGGACTCCTTTTATCTTTGTTGTAGCTGTAGCAGAGCATTGGGGAATGATGTAAAGGCGAGTAGAGGGTAACGAGTTGGGAAAATCAAAGGCGCCAGGGTGAGAAGTGCCTCCAGGGGAGTTATTTGAGTTCATGTGTCTCCAGTTGGTGTTCAATGTGTCTGAGATTTGTGTGTCTCAGGATGACTGGTCAGATCTTAGAGCTGTATTAGAAACGACCTGCGAGTCCCTGGAACCGAAATAAAGCTGGAATGCTCCTTCTGTCATGAAACTGTGGGGCATATGTACAAGGACTGGAGATAACTATCGCTAACGCTAGTTAGTGGCAGTTTGTTTATCGCCGCTTACCGCTGAAAACTATCGCCATGTTAGCGGCGTATTCACAAGCTGTCGCTACTAACCGTGGGCGGAGAGCTCAGCTCCGCCCGCGGAGTGTGCAGAGTTTTGCTTACTCCGCGCTCCACGAAGTAGGCGGAGTAGGCAAAACTCTGCACACTCCACGGTGGGGCGGAGTTGACCAGCCCCCGCCTCCCACCCGCCCTATTAACAATTGTTATACAAGCTTAAAAAAACAATATAAAGTAAATAAAAACGCCTTACCTGAGCTGCGGCGTCCCCGAGCTGCCCTCTTCCTCCATCGTGACTTCTTGATGACAACTGCGCATGCACGTGCACCCGCGCATGCACATTTCGCGCGAGAAATGCGCAATATGCGAGTGCCCGCGCATGCGCAGTTGTCATCAAGAAGTCGCGATGGAGGAAGAGGGCAGCCTGGGGACGCCGCAGCTCAGGTAAGGCATTTTTAATACTTTATATTGTTTTTTTAAGCTTGTATAACAATTGTTAGTAGGGTGTGTGGGAGGCGGGTGGCAGGTAGCGGAGCTACCCGGAGTGTGCGGAGTTTGTTTTAAACTCCGTGGCGCTCCGCGTAGCCCCACTACGCCCACTACGCCCAGGCTTAGTCGCTACATGGTGATAGTATCAGGGATCGGCAGTGAAAACTGCCACTAACATTAGCGCAATGGCGATAGGAATTCCGGCGTTAGTGGGCAAAAACTACTGATAGGCTCATTAGCGGCAAAAAAACTCACTTTAGTCAGCCCAACGTGAGTTTTTTTTGCCTCTAATGCAAAAAATAGCCTATCTGCAACCTCCAATTGAAAATAGGCATAACAACCAAAAAATTCAGAATGTAGCAGCCAGGGCCAAGTGCAGCACACATCAACAACCCCTGCAAGCCTCGCAACATCCAGGATGACCAGGATGAGAGCCTGGATGACCCGATGGACCTGCGTCTGGAGCCTGGATGCCTCGCTGGACCTGCGTCTGGATGCCTCGCTGGACCTGCGTCTGGAGCCTGGATGCCTCGCTGGACCTGTGTCTGGAGCCTGGATGCCTCGCTGGACCTGCGTCTGGAGCCTGGAGTGGGATGCGGAGGAGCTGTGGAGTCGATGAGCCATGGAGGTAGACATTGAGGCGCGACGATCGCCCGTACCTGGTGGTGAAGTCTGGCAGGTCGCACGGAGACACATTGCTGACCTGTGTAAGAAGACCGCCTTGCGCCCCTTGGAGCTGTTAATGGTAGAAGCGCTCCTGCACACCAACGTAGGGAGGTCTGCATCGCATACTACGATCCACCACTACACCGGGGTGCATGGAGGGGATTACCAACGGTGGGCACCACCTCTCTGCATCACAGGCCGGATGATGTTGGGCTGGCCGGACGCTGTGGAGGGTGAGACCCCTGAGCTGCGCCGAACTTGTGTGGCGGGAGCGCTGCAACTTCACGCCTAAGGGGACCCTGCTGCATCAGCTGCATCGGGAGGTTCACCAGCGGACTTGGCGGCAACTGCTGTACCCAGAGTTGTGAAATCACACCTGGCTGAGGCTCCTGCTGGCTGAGTCACAGATTTAGGGAGAGTACAGCGGATTGCGCCACGGTGTCAATGTTCAGGTAAGGAGAAGGTGGGACGCGTAGCGCAGGAGGCCCGTGGGTCGAGTCGCCCAGGCCTAGAACACGTAGATATCGCACCCCCAGTGGCGGCTCATCCACTATGGCAGAAGAGCGTCACCCCACTGCTTTCAAGCAGTTCAGAAGAGGAACAACCATCACATGATGATAACTTACTGATGTAATCGTGCTATGTTTCCTTTGCGGTGGGAGGGTGGGTAGGACTGCTCCAAGCACGGAGCAGGGCATGGGCGGATTGGCATGCCCACTCAAGTTGCAGTGACTGTTTGGTCGGCCCGCTCAGGCCACACAAAGCAGTCATGCGCACTGTGGCTGAAAAGGAGGAGGGAATATTAATTCTCACAGGCGCAAAAGATATCGGCGCTGAACCAAATAGCGTGAACAGTATGCAATTTTACACAAATATCAGCGGTGCTACAGGTGGGGGAAAATATCCTTTAAACCCCCATAAGCCAAGGACCCGAAGATCCTAAACAATGTTAAACATAAAGTTCCTATGCAAACGCAATCAGTGAAACAGATATATAGCTCTGTTCTTAAATTTCATAGAAGAGAAACAAATCTTGGAAACGTTGTAGTTCATTTAATGTGGATTTTCTTGCATGTCCAGCCAACGCGCGTTTCGTCAGTGGGTGAAAACCCCTTGACTTCTTCAGGGCTTTTCTGCATTCATATCAGAGCTCCCAATCTCTCCACCGGTGATAATTCCAACCCGGTTGGGTATATAGCTGTCTTCTAATCATATACAAATTAATTCTCCAATCTCCGGCTCTAAAAATAATCTGGTCTGCATTTTTTTGATCAAAACTTCAAATCCTCAAGAAAAGGTGCTCATAGTCCGAGTGCCGAATAAGCCAGATAAAGTGGCGAGATAAGCCGTCTGGTGTGCAGTATTGTCACAAGGCGAGTACGCCAGCACGTCCCAAAGTGTTCTCGAGTTAGGGTGAACCGGAAGGTGCACTGTCCTGTTCGCAATGCAGGCTGCATTACAGCCTGCATGGAGAAATGCCCACACCTCCAGCCCCTGGCTGAACGCCTCGTCCCGCCGCATTGCAGCATTGTGATTGGCTTAGGGGAGGGAGCCTGGCTGCCTACCTCCTGTTCCTGGAAGCAGACTCAGGAGAGCAAGAGCAACGAAGACACGGGACCCGGCCTCGAGGTAAGATTTCTCTCATTTAAATATTTACAACACCCGCTCACACACACACACCCCATCCAGTGTTCTTTCCGGCGTTTCCCACCTCCCAGCTGTCCAGTCCCCCTGCAGCACTTCTCAATGGCGGCCGCTGTGCGGCCAGGCACAGCGGGCTTACCACTGGTGTGCCAGAGGTATATATGGAGTTACCACGCATACCATTATATTGCATTCCATTACAATGCATACTAATACTAGGCATATTGCAACAGTATGGAAGGTGTTGGATTGCGGAGATGTAAACATTACTATTCCCACTTCAGTGAGTGCAACCCTAAAACCGACCCTTGCACCCAAAAGCAAACCCTGACTCCTAAACTTCATCTTTGAGCCACCAAAAGACACCCTAAAAATCATGTGACCCAAATGCACACCACAATTTTTATATTTGACCCAAATGCACACCCCAATTTTCATATTTGACCCAATGGCACACCCCAATTTTCATGATTGACCCCAAAACACACCCCAAATCTCAAATTTTACCCCATAATACACCCCACATTTCATCTCCAACACCCGAAACCCATACTCACCCTAAAAAATAAAAATACCCCATTACTTACCTCACAATGCGTTGTAATGGAATGCGATGTAAAGGCACCTGCATTGTTGGATTTGTATTGTAAAGGCATTACGATGTAATGCCTGCGTTGTAATGGACGTCTCCTGTACCAAAGGCAAGCAATAGGCAAGCCCGTCTGCGTCCGTCTGCCCCTGGACCGCGCTCAGCACCAATGACCCTTCCTCTCGGACACTCCACCCCTACGGCGCCAGCACCCGCCTCGCCATGAACCCTGGACACCACATCGCCTGCCAGAACCAACATCTGCTCTGGACCGGACATCGCCATCGCCATCACTGATGGCTACTAAATCACCCGCAAGGACCACCCCGACCGTCTAGGAGGAGGCATTGCCATCACCTACAGAAGCACACTCTGACTTACCACGCACTCTAATGACCCAACAGTGACCATGGAACACCTCAACTTTCAGATCCGGACCAACCCCATCCTCTGCGGCACCCTCATCTGCAGGCCCCCCTGGCCATGGACACCCGTTCTCCAATACCATTGTAGACCTCATTGCACACCAGGCTCTCCCATCCACCGACGACATCCTACTCGGCAAACTCAAGTTCCACCTGGACAACCCCAGTGTCCAGAACCCTCCTGGGGTAGCTCCCCGACATCAGACTCAAGCAGCTAGTCACCGCAGCAAGCCCCATAGCAGGACACACGGTCGAGCACGTCTCCTCCGCCATCGGGACCTTCAACTACAGCCACTCCACCGGACTCTCCTGGACCGACCATCATTGTATACATCACGGCTTCACCATGCCCACCGTACACAACCGCCATCATTGCCCCCCTCGCAGCTGGATCCAGGCCACCGAAGTACGTCTCGTCAACTCCCTCAGCACCACCTCTCCACCAACGCTTACAGACGATGACACCGCAGTGCGCAACCACCACCGATGGATCTCCAAATGCGCCGACACCCGGGCACTCCTCAAGAACCGCACTGCGTCAGTACCTTACACCTGCATGATGGCAGGTGAAAGTGTGACACAGTGCCACAGGGATAGGCTGGCCCCATGCATTGCTGGAGTTGCATCATGGTTGTGACGCGACTGCAGCAATGGGTGACTTTAGCGCAGACAGATACGTCAGGATTCCAGACGTATCTGTCATTACTTGCATCATGGAGCGCTGTCCAGTAAATACAGAGCATCCGTGGTGTCGCAAGAAGGGGTAGTGAAAAGTGTTGCAACGCTGTCTTGTCACAGCGCTGCAACACTTTTCATGAGTGAGGCCCAGGAATGCGCACTATCTTATTGATGGTGCGCAGTCTTGCCCTGTAGTTTTGTCACGGGGCAGCACAGCTACATTGCTTGCAGCTCGGTCCAGCAACAAAACCTGCTGAAATGGGCCCCAAGGGTTATCTCCATTTTTAAGACCAGCTATTCTCTGGTCTTAAAAAACTGCCTCTAACTGCAGTTAGAGGCACTTTTTTTGGTCCTGCAAACTTAAGGAATCCCCTTGTAAATATCGCGAAGTGGGGTTAGCGGCCGTTTTTGCGCGGGAACGCCTCCCTTGCATGTCATTATCGCTAACAGAAGTGGCGATCTTTATAATGGACATTTTCGCCGGAAAACTGCCGCTAACAGAGGTTAGCGACAGCTTGTGAATACGGCGATAAAAATATCGCCGCATTAGCGGCGGAAAAGTGTCGCTAACGTGGTGTTAACTCCTTGTACATATGCCCCTGTGTGTCAAAGATTCAGATGAGCGCGAAAAAACAAACGAAAACAGATATCTTTGTGTCTGAAATATGAGCATGTGACATCAGCATATTCTACTAGAGCAGGCAGTCTAGGAATAGAATCAGTTTAAACATAGAGCATGTGCACTATTTCCAATGAGCGCACCATTCAGGATCACTGGCTAGTGCGATGGGGATGTAAAGATAGTCATTAAGGCGCTGCGATGCAATTCTAACGGCAGACTGTGCGCTGTGAAAGTGCCAGTTAACAAAAAATACATGAAGAATTAGACTTTAAGGGGCACGTTTAAAGAACCTGGCTATCTGGAGAGACAGACCCACATAGATTACTCAACAATACATAGGACCCCAATGGTTACCTAGATTACAACTGTAATAATGTTGTAAAGTAGTACACCTTTAACGGAAACAAAGAAACCTTATATGATTTTGCAACATCTTATGATCCCTTGCTTTTATGTAGCATCATTATACTATTGTTATAGCCTTGTACCACTTTGAGCTATCAGGAGCATATGCAGGGCTCTATCACCCTGTGTTTGGGTTTGTTCGGTTTCACTGCACCTGTCCCAGAATCAGTGTCCTCTGTGTTCTACAGACCAGTGTGTGTGACCTAGCTTGCTTGACTCTTGCCCTTATCTCTTACTTTGTTTGGTTACCGTTTCCAGACTGTTTTCTTGCTGTCTCCACCTTTCCTGACGATGCGATCCATCACCAATAGTGGTCTATGTCCGTCATGCTTGTACTTGGTTGGTCGCAACGGTGGGGTTCTGATCTTCGATTTATTCTGAGGGGGCACTGGCTAATCCCAGCCATTTCAACTGGCCCAAAGGCACTCTGCATACTGCACATCAGGGGTGTGTACCTCCCGGGTGGGACACAGTCTGAGGCCCTCCAGGATTACCTAAGTGATAAATGCCTTATTTTCTCGCATGCTGGCCTGGGCCTAAACTGGCTTTGCATGTTTGCGTTCCTCCCAGTTTTTCTGTGTTCACATCTGGCATGTAAGTATGCTCATTATTGGGACGTCCCTGCTTCCATACTCTGAGCTTTGCTGTGAGGGCCAAGTGTGTGTGTGAGGAGACACTAGGAAGCGAAACGATCGTGTGCGTGTACTGGTTGATGTACAACACACCAACAAAATACATGAATACAGAGTAATCCAACAAGATATGTTCTTTTCCGTCACAGATTTGAATCGCAACAGAAACGGCTCAGCCTTTCATCTTTATGGTGTTGATAAAATGAAGACTAGAGTGGGTTGGCTACACCCCCGTTGTATTTTAGTTCCAAAAGCAAAATAATTTTTTGTGTGCAATTTGCACCTGTCCAAAGCTAGTATGTCTCACCGACCACAGAACCAGCCAAGTAACCTAATAGGTACCTACCTCAGAGTTGGGCAGTTTACATTTGGTATCATTTGCGAGCCTTCACCGCTATTAAATTCCATTTTACTCTGTGGAAGCAAGAGTGAGTACCGTTTGCATTTCTCAGTACATACTGTACCTAGGTGCCAATTCAGTTTTTATTTGGTTATCAGGCAAAGACTGTTTAAGCCAATAGAAAGTATGATGATGCTGGGACAGGAAAAGGTGCGTCGTAGTGCATTAGAAAATGTTACATAAGACAAAGAGGAATGCATGGTGCAGCTGGCGTCACATGTCATCCATACCGGTAGACACTAGGCAGTATAGTTAAAGATTGAATGGTCTGGAACAGCACAAACTAATAATTTAAAACATAGCACTGTGGTTGTGTGTTAACTTGACTAATAAGAATTTCTACCCAAATGAACCCTATTTAGCAACTTTAGGATAATGACTGGAGAGCAAAATCATAACGCTCTAACCTATGCCTTGAAATTTTTATGCAGCTCTTTGATGACAGTTAATATCTCTCTCTGCTATGTTAGGCTTGTAACTTTTAAACTGCAAGTAATAAAATCATCTCTCTGACAAAAGCAGTAACTGACCCATTGAACTATCTACATTCTATGCACTTTTGTGATCTGCCTGGTACACGTTCTTTGCAGCAGGCATATTAACCCTCTGCACATTACCATTGCCCTCGGCCCAGATCCAGGCTGGCGAAGTGCATGGGCAGATACTGGGTGAAGCGTGAAGGTCTATAGATCACATTACAAAATCAGAAAATCCTCTCATTTTTTTAAAATCGCAGTAATAGTATCTAGCACTTATGCCAATACCTACAATTGATTTGACAACAATGTCATAGCTACACTTCCACAATTGTTTTATTATCATTCTTGCTTTCTCAAATGTGCCTGAAAATGCACCATTTGCCTGCTCTTTTTTAAAAAATGTTTTCAGGGGGGAGCCCCTTGAACCTCCCTTCATACGGTTGGGCTTGTTTGCTACGCTCGCTTGCCACAGTGCACTGGCTCGCGACTTTTACGCCGCACCACTTTCAAATGTCACCTGCCGCACTGCAAGGTAATATATGTTCTTTTGAGTTTTACATGTCCTGGTAGCGAAAAACTGTTGCGTTTGTTTTTCACTCCTGCAAGGCCTATCTCGCCCATAGGTTAACATTGGGATTGCCTTAAAACATCTTTTAAGTATAATTCCCAATTGGAAAAAGATGGACATTTGGAGTTTGGTGTCCCTGGACTCACAATTTAAAATCACAACTTATGGTGAAGTCAGATTTTAAATTGTAAGTCTGAAAATGCCACTTTTAGAAAGTTACATATTTGGGCGTTGGGCCCTCATTACAGAGTTAGATTGGGCCTCTTTTAAATTTGTATATAACTAAAGTCTAGCTGAACTTATTAAACCATCAACATTTGTTAATCGAAGTCAAATAAATGAATCGTCCTTATTATGCATTATGTTCAAATTGTTGACTGGTCTTATGAGCACTATTGAGTTTTCTTATGTTTTTTATGCACACATTATAGACAAATGTTGAGAAGTGGTGATCTTTGCACAATCACAGTCTAGGAGTGAAGAGCTGTGTACATTTCTGTGGGGTATTCATGTGTACAAACCATTTTTGAATGTGGACCTTAGGACATTTTCAAGTGTGTATAATAATTCTAAAAATGGCAAATGAAAAATTGGGAATAAATTCATAGGTCAAGACAATTAATTTACTTTTAGAAAGTTATCATTTTCTTACTTTAACCATTCTGTGCCGCTGCATGCCTCTGAATACACATCTGGGTTTGTGTGACAGCTGGGCTTTGTGCATTCCCTCTAGACAGTCACACAAAGGGAGCTGGGGTATGAAATTGGCATCCTGATGGCCCATCACAAGCCTGATGGGCCTTTCTGAGCTAGATTGGGTGGGAGGAGCTTAGCACTTGCACCTGAATAGGGCTGTGCCTGTCTCCCCACAAAGAGCTGCATACCCCCTGTAGTGAGTCTGGAGCCTGGGCAGAAATGCAGGGACCTTGTGATCTTCAAAGGCCTCTTTGAAGTCTCCTCCACTTCAAAGGCACTACTGGGTATAAATACTGGACCCCTGACACCACCAAATCAGAACACTGCTGGAACAATTAACATTCTGCCAGGAAGAACAGCTGCTGTACTGTAGGAGGGACTGCTAATTGCTTTGCTGTGCTGGCCTGCTCATTGCTTGGCTGTAGGAAGGACTGCCACTTTGCTACCTGCTTTGCTGTCCTGGCCTGCTGCTTCTTGCCTGGGAGTGAGAAGGACTGGACCTGCCCTCTACATCTTTGAACCCAAGTTCTCCCAGGGCTTGCATGCTTGCCTCCTGTTTTCGAAGTCTCAGGGTCATCAAAGACTTCCTTCAACTCTTCTTCAGCTGCTGGACTCTGCCAACTGTGAGTCACGCCCTGCCAAGAGGTGACAAATCAGTCCTGGGCTTTGAAAGTGGTTTCTGCAGCTGTTTTCTTACAAAAATCGACAAAGTGATGACTTTGCACGATCGAAACCGAGGCAGTGTCCTTCGATGCTGACGCAGCACCGATTTGAGGACACTCCTGCACGGCTCGACGACGACGCAAGACCAGACCGCGAGGTTCAGCACCGACACATTGACCCAACTGCGAGGCTTGACGAGGACTCAGTACCTGCATCGTAAGGGGTTCAACAATGATGTGGGACCGGACTGCTGGGCTCGACATGGCGCATCTACCGGATGGCGATGATTGGAACTGATGCATCGAATCTTAAACGCCAATGCTTGCTCTATCCAAGTACTTTTTCAGCAGGCCCTATAGCCGGCCTAACCTCCATCGTGGTCAGCCTGACCTTTGGATTTACCCCGGTCTAACATGACCTCAAGTAACCTCTTAGCGCTATTGACTTTAAAGCACTGTATTGCAGTTTTTTAAAAACAAATTCATATCTTGAGTTCTACTTATTGGATTTTTGTAGTTTTGGTATTGTTTTACTTTAGATAAATATCCTCTATTTTTCTAAATGGGTGGGAGTCTTTTTGTGGTGTTTTCACTGTGTTACTGAATTAAAGTGTTGCACAGATACTTTATGCATTGCTTCTTAAGTTAAGCCTGACTGTTCTGTACCAAGCTACCAGAGGGTTGTGTATCTGACTTATACTGACTATACTGACTAGGATTGTGGTCCCTTCTTGGACAGGGTGCGAACCTCTGCCAACTAGAGACCCAATTTCTAACAGCAGCACAACTCCTTCCTGGCCATCTTGTCAGGAAGACCGACTCCCCTCTACAACCAGACCCTTCTTTCCACTGTCTGGCTCCAATACACATTCCCCAGGGAGAGAGTCAACTTTCTAAAATAATAATTTAGAATTCAACCTTACCATTAAAGTATACTTTA
Organism: Calotriton arnoldi; assembly: GCA_963921515.1. Lineage (NCBI taxonomy): Eukaryota > Metazoa > Chordata > Amphibia > Caudata > Salamandridae > Calotriton > Calotriton arnoldi. Next base: position 76,103 of record CAWUFW010022274.1, on the reverse strand, counting down.
AATTGCAATTCAAATGAGTGGAAGAAGTATTTCTCAAGATGCTGCCCATCCAAATTTAGCATTTAACAATGATAACAATGTAGTGCGATAATTCTCTATGGCAGCAGCCAGCCTTGCTACAGTGTAAATCTTTTTGTGAATATTTCTCTGTTTGGACATGTTCAACATTAATTTCTACATGCCCTACTTTTAAATATCATGCACCCTGTATTTTTGTGCAATAAGGACTATATATGGGTGATTTTTAATATTTAAAAGGAAGTTTTAGGCATGTCAAAAGGGTATTTGTCAGGTCAAATTTGCAGTTTTATTCTGGGGTCAGTAACTTGTAATGCCCATTATACGGTGTGGTGATATTGTCCAAAATCAGAGATACTGCCTCCCTGGTATCCTCGCATCAAATAACAGGCTACTCCTAAGGTGCCCCAAAATGTTGACAGGATTAATGAGTTTCTGTGGCCTAAGCATTACTAACCCTTAATGACTGCAAGCAATAACGAATATCAATGGCTTCATGCAGTAAAAAACCTGAATGCCATCAAGCAGGCCCAAGAGTCAATAGAAGCTTAATTGATGAGTTTCAATGTCCAGAATTAGTCACTCTTCGCTGGGCGAAACATTTAGCCAGAAAGCAAAATGGGTGAAATCCACCTTCTGAGTGTTTTCATGTATAAATCAGATTTCTTTACTTTGTGGGAGGTTCATGTGCACTCATTGGCCAACTGATGTCTAGGTGTTTGTTGTGGATCAGTTGGCTCACAGTTTGTGGCTCTGGAGATCAAGAAAGCACAGGGTAGCGTTAGTGAGAGAGAAAGCAAACTTAACACAATGCCTATCCTACACCTAACTGAACAGCAAGAAGACAGTGAGCACTCTTTTTGGTTTGATCAGGTAAGCTGCTGCAAAGATTTGTCTTGTTGGATGTGTGGAGCAGAAAGTGCAAACATTCATGCTATTTATAGTGCCTGTGAATTCTAAGTTTGAGTATATATGTTTCTCAACTTACATTTAGTTCCTACTTGATGTTGTTTGTTTGTTGTATTTACATGCTGCAAATAGTGCTTTTTCATACTGGCGTACTTTGCTTGTAAATTTAACCTGAGGGAGTGCATGAAATCGTCTGGCACAATCCAATGCGTTCACTGGAAGCTATTGGCTTGAGGAGCATTCTCAGTGTCAGAGCAATCTTCAGCATCACCCTCAGTACCTCCACCATCACAAAGCACTGGAAACACTTGGCAGCCAACCATTCTTGAGGTTTGAGTGCCACATGCCATTTGCCTGGATGCACCCTACAGTTCAAGGGTTTAATGCACTGAGTGCCAGGATCGTGGCTGAAGGTCTGTTGCCACTTTCCTTTGTGGAGTACGGAAAGCTTCAGATGACTCATTGGTTCCTTGATCACTAAAGAAGATACCTCGTCACATATATATCTGAGGGACACCAGTGCCAGATCTTTATGAACGAGTGGTTATTAAACTCTGAAAAGCATTGTGAAGCTGATGTTTGTGTTAAAGGGAATTTGTGCAGATGCACAAAGCACAGAATACACAAATGTCACAGCATGCTGATCCTCATTAAACTGCAACAGCCCAAGCCACCAAGCAGCCCTCTGCTGGTAGTTACTATGGGGGTCATTATGATGTCGGGCGGATCGCCACCGCCCGACCGGCGGTGGCGATCTGCCCGACATCTTTTCCCGCCCGCCCTCCATTTACCCCCCCATATTACAATGGCGGGGGGACAGCGGCAGACGGAAAGCCCGTCCGCCGCATTTCCGCAGGCAGGCACTCGTTCCGATTGCCTGCCGGGCGGAACTCGGGCCTAATATGGTGGCGGTGTCTGGAAGACACCGCCATCCATATTAGGATGCCTGGCGGTGAAGGCCTTTCCATGGTGGCATCGCCGCCATAGAAAGGCATGCGGGAATTGCTTCGGGGGCCCGTTGCGGGCCCCCGGAGGGGTGGGGGGGTTGGGTGGTTGCACCCCCCTACATTGGCATGCACAAGGTGGCAGGCACCGCGCGGTGCCTGTCACGTTGTGCATGCCAATGCACTGCATGCATTTTTTACATTGCGGCGGGTGCTGATGACAGCACCGCCCGCCGCAATGTAAACAATGCGGGATGCGACCGCCACGGTGGCGGTCGCATCCTAATGGGCACAGCGGGACCGCCGCACCTCTGGCGGTCGGTCCCGTTTACCGTTACGGTGGCGGGCGGACTTTGTCCGCCCGCCATCGTAATGGGCCCCTTAGAGCGGAAACAAAAGACTCCACTGGTGCTGTTTAAGCTGGATGGTGATTTTGGAGAGTGGCAGCAGCCACTTTCCTTGGAGGTTGAGTTTGTGATGGCTTACAACAAATGCAAAGTCATTTATGTTTAGGGCTTCCGGTTTCATGGTATTTATTTTTTGGGCATTTCCGTCTGTATTTAGCCATATTTATTTTTTGCTTATTTTATTTGTGTTTATCCGTATTTATTTAGTGCTTGGTGTAAAAAAAAAATGAAGCCGCCTGGGATATATTTCCATATTTATTTTACTAACAAATGTTCACTTCACTCATGTTCGAGTGGCGAATGGTTTTTCCCATTTACGTTACAATGCGGTCATTTGAAACCATTTGTATTGTAGAACAGCTTAAACAGCTGTGCTATTAAAGTTATTTAAGCTTTAGTAGGAAATATTTTACATTTATTTTTTAACTCCTCTATCTGTCAATCTGCATAGCTATTGACCTAGCACTCATGATTAATAATAGTGCAAATTGTCTATAAGAAAATCTATTTTCCACATAAATCCATATTTAAAAATAAATACAGACAGGAAAATAGATGGTTTTCTGTCTGTTTTTATCTGTAAAACTCAGTAAAAATGGAAAACTGTGAGCCTTGTTTATGTTGCAAGTCTTGCCAAATTGCTCCCTTACCATGTTTTGCACATGTGCTCAGTCTGGTTGTAGGCTGTTTCCTCAAGGATGCTATTTCTTCAGAAAATATTTTCTGTGCTTGCAAAACATGCTCAAACTATAGCTGGTTATTCGTGGTACACAATACCTGGCTTTTTCTCCATACAGGCATAATGTCCCTCAACACCAGAAGAAGCTTGTCATGCCCACCAGTTGGAACTCTAGGCTTTACATTGAAGAGTGAATCCTGGAGCAACAGCTAGCCATTATGAAGTTTTCTATATCAGCAATGCATTCCAGGATTTGGATGGCAATGCCTTAGCAGCAATTAACTGGGAGCTTATTTGCCTTATGTGCAAGATACTAAGGCGTTTTGGGCAGGCCACCATTAGGATGAAGAGGCTCAACATTGGCCTTAGTGAGATTCTGCCACTGATCAATTTCTTGGAAATAAACTTTTTAAAGTTGTACACCTCTGGTTTCAGGCACATGGCCAATGAACTTCAAGTCTTCACACAGAAAATGCTTGTTTACTTGCAACCCAACTCCTGTGTTCATCTTATGAAGGTGAGTAACAAAAAAGTGTTGGCCACACCTCTGAACCCACACTTCAGAGGCGGTCTGTGCCTTGTCCACTGCTTAGCTACCCACTTCTCAGATACTAGTCTGTTGGAAACAGATTTTAGGGTGCAGCCTGCAAAGAAAGCTAAACATGGGGTCTGAGAGAGACAAGGCAAAAGAAGAAAGTGGCAAATATTTGATAATACTGGTACTACTTTTTTGATGTGTTGTATCATGTAGTGTCCTTGCCAGCCATCTGTCGTGTGGCTTGTTTTACTGTAAGAGTCTAGGGGAGTCGGGAAGGGGGAATGCTGCACCCTACTGCACAGTGCCAACTGCCTTGAAGATAGTGAACACTTTTGTAAATGAGAATTTGAAGTCTGTGAGGCCTGCTGCTGCACTGGATGATTAAAACAAACTTGTAACCTACACTGCCACATGTAGCAGGAGAAATTCTCAGCTGTCCCTTGGCTAATATGTAGCATGTGAGGGTTTTATGTGCTCCTGGGGTGCAGCAGACAATAAAATGGTCTGCTTTTCAAAGTGCAGTGTCTGGAGGCTTACATTCTGTAGCAAATGGGTTCCACCCAGTTAACCCCCCATGATTTTTCTCATTTGAATACCTGGATTTTTTTACTTTTACTGTGAGCAAGTCTCACAACCTGAGTCTGTCTCACAGTAAATTCACAGTAATTGGACCGAGTATGCTAACTGCCAGTGTCTGTCTTTTAAGATGAGGTCACTGGTGCGCAGCTATGGCAACCGGCTGTGGGCTGGTTATACGTGAACATGTGACACACACATGTGAGATTATTGTCTTGTACAATCTGTTATTTGCACACAGGTAGCCTGTCACAAAGAAATTGGTGCTGACCTTGGGTAGGCTTTGCAATGTGAGTGGGCATTCATAATGTGCACCTGTAGTGCTTATTGAAGGTCAGTGATACTTCCACTGTGTACACATTGTAGGCAAATTCTACCCTAAAGTACAGTTTTGCTCTACTTAGGCCTATAGGGTTCAGTGAGGTACCAATGCGGGCTAAAACATGTACTCCTAGTGTGAATTTGCAGCCCACTCTGAGTGTGAATGTACACTCCCCAGCACGCCACATTTACACCTTGTGGCACTTTAATAATTGTCATATTTCCCTGCCTCAGCTCAGAACCAGATTCCAGGCCTTTGCCTCCTCACTCGGCTAAGTCAATTACTCTGCTCCTCAGCAAAGGGATCAAAATCCTCCCCACACAATAGAGCAAATAATGGTGCTTGAACCTACTCCTAGGAAAGAAAGGGGTGGGCACGAAATCTGCATCTGTTAATCAGCTTCTCACACTAGATTAAAGGAGGAGGGCCAGACCTCTGGAGCCAACACAGAAGAGGCTCCACCTTTAAAGTTTTGGTTGGAAGGGATCCAGCAGCTGTGTCATCAAAGGGTGGAGATGAGTTTCTGAGGGAAGTTCTTTCCAAAGGCAACTTGAAGTCGCTATATTGGTTTGTTACAGAATGCTATGCCAGAGGGTTGGGATAAGGGAGAGAAGGGATGATGAAGCACCCTAAGATTGGCCTTGATTGCTTGGGTTCTAGATCTATCCACATCCACTTAAAATCCCCTGCACAAGGGAGAAACAGCTGAGAAGACCCTGGACCTGGGAACAATGATGAAAGGATGCCCAGCTGGAAAGAGAAACCACCTGATGCTCTGCAAGGAAGGACTGATGGACTTGGACTCCAGATGAACCTCAAGACTAGGATGTGTCTCTACGGGCCAGTAGCGCTGGTCCCCATATGCCCCCTGAGGAACACTTGGGGGATGGACCTGCTGGGGGACCCTGGATAGTTCCCCTAGAATTTCTGTAGACTGGTCCTGGACTTCACTGACTCACCAGTCCCCTACAAGAAGCCAGGAGCCTCTGGGGCAGGGGGACTGCAGTAGGGAGGATGTTTTGCTGGTTGATGGTAGAGAGGCTGCAAAAGACGCCCCTACCAGCAAGAGAAGAGCACTACGAGCCAGGCAGACGACAGTTCTGGTGCAGGGAGCCAGAAAAGCCAGCTCTCCACAAAAGGCTCCCCTTTGTAGGCCATGAGGCCTGAATAGAATGTTCCTGATGGCTAGGGCAGGCCACAAGGAGTACAACAAGCCCAAGCTTGTCAAAATTGGCCCAACTGCACCTGAGAAATGGTCCTATGAAGTCTGGCCCCTTTGTCAAGAGAAATGAAGAAAATGGACACATAGTGCTCCTCATATTTTAAAGATTCCTCCCAAACCACTAGGGGTAGATCTAAATCAATTTTTATAGTTTAAATGGACAGGGAGCCTGCAGGGGGCCCCTCCCCAGAGGCTCTTTTGGCCATGGTGACCCCATCCCCCAGGGTCTGAGGCAAGTTTATATGCCTCTGCAACCCTCTCCCCCTGTACAAAACAAGAAGGCAGGCTGGATGTGCTGTCCAACCCAAACCCTGTGTCTGGGGGGGGAGGGTGGGTTGTAACAGCCTTTATCTCCTTGTCCATGCTCACGATGGGCAGGAGAAGGTGCACCGCTCCCACCCATGTGCGGCAGCCGCTGAGGAATTTGCTCCCAACATAGGGGAGCAGAAAAAAGACGCAGGATCCCATGCACTGCACAGAATTGCAGCACAAGCGGGAAGCCACGGGGGCTTTGGAGCTCCCCCTACAACTGCAGTTATTGCTCGTGGGTTGCCTCAAGTGGGACGAGGACACCTATAAAAAGGATGAAAAAATGGAAAACACCGCAATGCAAAGCCGCAGAGTATGAGCATCTTCCTACTAATTAAATAGTCATCACTCCAAGCTGGAGCACCTCATAATGGGCCGTGAGGGGGGCTTACATTTGAATATCTATCTTTGGTGGTGCCCCAAGGCAGGGCAGGGGCACCACCAATGTGTTCTGTGGGCTGTAGGAAGCGCAGCAGCCCCCAGGAATGTTTAAGCAAGCCAAACCCCAAGTCTCCTGGGACCTTGAAATTTTCTTTATTTTCAAGCTCTCCTAGAGCTGGAGCTTGTGCTCTTAGTTTCTAGAGTGCGGAAGACCCTTGTGGTTAGTCCTGTGAATACAAAAGTAGTCTAATTATAGTAAATTAAAGACTCCGCCACAGGCATTATTAATAAATGTGAATGTCAACAATGCAATTTTTTTAATAGAATAATGTGTTTGACTATTGGTACTGTGCCTATTGATTCTAGTAATGACATGTTGAAACATGACACCCTGAGAAAGCTAGTAGGTCTTCCTTATTTACAAAAGACACCCGCATGTTTTGTGATGCTGCATCAAGAATAGGTGGAGGTATTGTGGTTGTAGGGTTCAGGATCCGGTAGACGTGCAATGTGATATAAAGGTGTCACCAAAAGCATTTCCATATGCCTGGTGTATATATTTGCAATTTAGCGCATAGTGTTTTGCAGTGGGTGCATAATTAAAAGAAAAAGAATTGACTGGACAATGATTTTTTGAGTAGTGGTGTTGGTTATCAGTAAGCTGGGGTTACTAGCTCACATCAGATCCCTTGACTGTTCTGCTTCGCTACCCTGAGAGTGTCAAGTGCCCCAATGGGATTCTTGGTTTCCAGAAAAAAGATAAATGCAGACTTATTACTTGTGAAGCCCTCACATCCTTTGCAACTATTAACCCAATTTCATACACATTTGTTAGGAAGAAACAGCACCTAATACTGGAGAAGTTTGCCCTTGCGGCCCTTTCTGAGGAGGAAGACACATGAATGAGAACTCTGGCTGAACACACCTGGGGATGAATATGCCCAAAGTTATGTATAAAATTGTGTAGGGAAAATGATAGAAGTATATAACGTTACACTATATTACTTGGCGTCAATGTTTATTCTTTTATAAAAGGAGCAATGTTGTTGATCTTCTCATCACAAACCAGCGTGGTATGCAGGAACCAAGGACCACCTCCTCACTGTGCTCTTGATCATAGAGTATCACTTTTGTGAAGTTAAGAGAATAAAGGTAGGGGGGCGTGGCTAGTGCCCGAGGGAAATGGCGGCTGGTCCCTGGCTATCCCGGGACGGCGGTGTCAGCGGAGGACCTGCTGGACAGCAAATCGCCTGCAGACACATCCAAAACGGCTGTGTGCAATGTGTTAATGGAGCTGCATGAGATGAAACAATGTTGAAGCTTCAAATCGCTATGTAAGCAGCATTTCTCTTCCTTTGCGCATCGGAGCGGTCTCGTCACTGGAGCGGCCGCCATTTTGATTGCGCACTGTGAGGAAATCCTAACGCGCATTCCGAGATGAAGTTTTCACCGCGCAATTTATTTATACACATTTAGCTTCCTAAATCTTTTGAAAGACTCTGCTTGAAGGTAAATTCATCACCGATTAACTGCCACAGACCTTTAACTCTAGACTCTTTAAATATTGTATATTATCGAGTGCTGTTACCTGAGGCAGTTCCTAATAACAAGTGAAGCCTCAGCACCACATAGCAAGTTGCATTTTTGGAGGAAGTTAGCCACAATCCACGGTCTTTCTTGATGTAATAGACCAGATAATATTATTTTTTGAGGTGTGAGGATACAATTGCTTTGCCTTAAATTGTTCTCATTACAATATTTTTTACCAAAGGTTTGGTTTATTGTGTGGCAATGTCCTTTAATGGGAGCTTTCAGGTCTATCTCCTTTATACATTTCATTTCATTAGCTTTTAGTTGCGCATGGAGAGTCTGAGCATTGTGTGCTCTGATAATATATCTAAGTAAGCGACAAGTATATGATGTTTTCTTTGCGTGCTGCAGAGATGCTCTCATGCTACATCAGTGAGGAAATGTAATGGAGCATCCTTACTTTGTTCATTTTGAGCCTTTGTGATATCATTGGTATGCAAGAGGTGCTTACTTCAGGAATAACTATTTTTTATAAGATACTTGCACCTTTCCTGCTCAAGTGCATGGTTAAACTACTTAAAGTTTTATCTCATTCATTGCCTCGAACACGTAAACTGTCAGCTCGCTCTACGTCTCACTCACATTTTAACTCAATGGAGGATTCAACAAATACATCTCCTAAAGGTGCTATGGCCTCTGCCATCACAGCTTCTGCTGGCAGTACTAAAGCTCCAAGTAAATGACTGAAAAAAGATCCTCCTTCTCCACCCAAGCAACCCTCCTCAGTGTCCTTAGACCTATTACTCGAGGAAATCAGAGCTCTTCGCCCATTTGTCGAGGAGACTAATTCTAAATTACAAGTTCTAACTGACAGATGGGAAAGTTTGGAAAACAGACTCACCACGGCGGAACGGAATATTGACTCTCTATCCTCCTCTACATCAAGGTGGAGGTCCTTCAGTCTCAAGTATCGACGCTCCAAAAACAAGTTGAAAATCTCGAAAACAGGAACAGGCGGAACAACCTACGCATTTATGGTCTGCCAGAAAATTCGGAAGGCTCGGATCCCATCATGTTCTTCAAATCGTTTCTTCCAAAGGTTCTCAATTTATCTCAAGATACTCTTCTCAACATTCAACGGGCTCATAGACTGGGTCCTCCTCCTACAACAATTGCCTCCACCACGAGGAAACCAAGAGGCTGTATCCTGTATTTCCTAGAGTACACTGATCTGCTCAAAGTTTTGTCAGCTGCTAGAGCTATCAATCGCATTACTTGGTTAGGTAATCCTCTGTTCTTCTCTCAGGATTACTCAAAGCCCACAGCCGACAGACGCAAAGAATTTTTGGCAATGAGACCGCATCTTTGTTCCATCGGTGCACGATATGGCCTCTTTCATCCATGCCTTTTTAAGGTGACTGTTAACAATAAGACTACTACGTATGAGGATCCTGTAAAACTGAAGAGCTTTCTCAATTCTTGTAACACGGAGTCTATGGACACATCCTTGCCGCATAATAAGTATTTGCTCATGTTCTAGTTTTGCCTGTATTATCTTGTGAAACTTGTTTCATATGGTTGATATTTTTTTCTTTCCTGTTTGTGACAGCTGAAGATGCTGTTTTCTTCTTTTTGGTTCATTGATCTGATGAATTACTAATCTCCTTTTATCCCTTGCAGGACTTGTCTCCTTGTTGTATCTCCCCAGTGTTGTGCTGCCTGTTGGTCTTGCAGTCCTTCCCGCTTCCCCATTCGGAGTCTGGACGCGTCATTGTCCCATGTGGCCTCATCTCCCCCCATCCTACAACTGTCTTGGATTATTTGTAAGTTTGTCATTTGTGTTTTTTCGTCTCTTCTCATAATAACCTCTTTTCTCTACTTATTTGTATTTTTCTTTTTTCCTTTCTCTTCTTACTGTACTCTTCGTTTCTTTCTATGTTGTACTATTTATTCCTTTCTTCACAATGCTCTTTGTAACTTACAATTTAATGGTCTTTATTACTCTTTCAACACTCATATGCTTATTTCTTTTTGCTATACCCTTATCTCTCTAACATCACGTCTATACCTATTTATCTATTTTTTTCTCTCTCTCTCTCCATTCTGTTTCATGAAAATTGTATGCGGTTGGTTTTCTTCTCGATATGTTTTCCATTATCTACAGGTTTGCTATGATTGGTGCCCTTTCCTTACTCTTATGTTAGTCTTATGTCCTTAAAACTTATTTCCTGGAATGTCAAGGGTTTACATTCACCTATCAAAAGACAAAGGGTGTTAACACACCTCGCTAAATTAGGAGCAGATATTGCCTGTTTGCACGAATCTCATTTAACAGCAGAAGAGTCAATGAAATTAAAAAGGGGTTGGGTAGGAGAGGTTTTTATTCACCAGGAGATGGTAAACGTAATGGAGTTTTGACTCTTTGTCGTAAAATGCTTCCTGTTAAATTGCTTTCACAATGTTCCGATGATAATGGTAGATGGTTGTTCACTAAATTGTTGATTGGAAATGCTCCAATCTCTTTACTTAATATATACGCACCCACTGCTGGAGATTCCTCCTTTTGGTCATCCTTGGCTCAACAAATCACACATTGTATCGATGATAATTTCATCCTTACTGGTGATTGTAATCAAGTGTTTGACCCTTTTTTAGATCGTAATTCAAAGGTCTCCTTTACACCTCACAAAGCTCATAAACTTTTTCTTCAAACTATTAAACAGCATAAACTAATAGATGCATAGAGACTTTGTAATCCTACTCTAAGAGAATATACATTTTATTCCCCGGCTCATCATACTCAATCACGTATAGATTATTTTTTTATCTCTCATAATGTTTCCCAATCTTTAATGGCGGCAGATATTGGATCCATTCTAATATCTGACCATGCTCCCATTACCATTCAACTTGACGTTTTGCAAAAACCTAACACACCTCGGAAATGGCGTTTTAATAACACCTTACTTTTAGATCCTACATTTACTTCCTCCTTTGTCTCATTTTCAAATGAATACTTTTTATTTAATGATTCTGATAATTTACCTTTTCATGTGGTATGGGATGCTTACAAAGCAGCAGCTAGAGATTTCATCATTGGCTATGTCTCTAAAAAACGTAAAAAGTCCAAAGAATGCACAAAGGCCCTTCTTGACAAGATAAAGAGATTGGAGCATTCTTATTATTCATTTAAGTCCCCAAAGTGCTTATCAGAACTCATACAAGTCAAATTTCAGTTTAATAAGGAATCAACAGATAATGCTTCAACGTATTTATTAAAATCTAGTGCAAAATTTTATGGAGGTCAGAATAAAGCTGGGAAAGTGCTAGCCAATTATCTGAAAGTTAAACATAACAAACTCAATATAGAATCCATCATGGATGAACATCAAACACTGAAATTTAAAGACACTGATATTTTAAATGAATTTCTTAAATTTTATAAAAATCTTTACACATCAGAAATCCCTCCCTCAGAACATCATATCTCTCAGTTTTTTTCTGTTATTCAACAGCCTTCTACTGCTCGACCTGACTTCACACCCTTGGAATCTGATTTGTCACAAACAGAACTCCTCACTGCACTACAGACACTTAAGAAGACAAAGCCCCGAGACCGGATGGTTTCACTGTCGAGTTCTTCTCCCATTTTGCTCATTTGCTAATCCCCAAATTGCATAACCTCTTAGACTCTTTTTACATTCAGGTAAGTCTCTTGGCTCCTTTTCGGATGCTCTAATTTGTCTTATCCCAAAAGAAGGCAAGGACCTAAAATTTTGCAAAAACTATCGACCAATATCCCTAGTTAATATTGACTATAAAATCTTTTCAAAAGCCTTGGCCATACGCTTAGAATCTTTTTGCCTGATTTGATTGGAAGGGAACAATCCGGTTTCATTAAAGGCCGTCTTATTACCGATAATACTCGTTTATTTTTTGACGTTTTATCCAAATCATCCCATGCTTCCCATTCTCTGCCTGCAATAGCCCTAGATGCTGAAAAAGCGTTTGATAGAGTGGAATGGCCCTACCTTTTTCATACACTTAGGTGGTTTGGTTTTGGTCCCAAAATTATTTCTCTAATATCAATTCTATATTCCAATTCAAGAGCAGCAGTGTGTGCAAATGGTAATACATCTTCTTATTTTAACTTAGGTAGAGGTGTTCCACAGGGATGTCCACTATCCCCATTCCTTTTCAACTTAGCTCTAGAACCTTTTCTTTCAAGAATTCGTCAAAATAATGACATCCACGGATTTGATTTTAAAGACACTCAAATCAAACTAGCGGCTTATGCTGATGATGTTTTATTATTCATTTCACAACCTCAAACCTCTCTCCCCGCTTTTCTACATGAGGTTGATTCCTTTGCTGCTATATCTGGATATAAATTAAATAAAGATGTGTGAAATTTTACCTTTAACAAAGTATACCTTTAAAGACGATTTTCATGCCTCAGGTTTCGCTTGGAGCCCTAAGCAAATTAAATATTTAGGTTTACAGTTTACCTCATCTATCTCAGGTACAATTTCCTGTTGTCTAGATAAATGCATACAAAGATTATCTTCCTTGTCCGCTAGATGGCACCCTTTATATTTGTCTTGGTGGGGTCGTCTTGACACCATAAAGATGATGATGTCTCCTATAGTTCTTTATACAATCTCTAATATTCCAATATCTATTCCCCTAAAATCCTTTACAAAAATTAATTCTATATTATCTTCCTTGCTATGGAGTAATAAAAAATCACGCATGTCCTTATTAAGATTGATTCGTCCAAAATCAGAAGGTGGTGTCAATTTTCCTGATTTCCCTACATATCACAAACCCTTTTTGCTTCGTCAGGCGTCAAGATGGCTAGTTGAATCCAACATGGATTGTCCCTTGTGGGCTGAACTGGAACGTTCTTTTATTTCTCCTTTTTCATTTCAAGAATATTTATCCTTCTCTCGTAAACCACAATCTATATCTACCCCCATACTTAAACATACATCTAAAATTTTGAATTACAGTCCCCTGTTAGATCCTATGGACTGGAATTCATTTTCCAAGTCTACAATATGGCATATTAATGCGATTTTGATATGCAGCAAGCCTTTATATTGGAAATCCTGGAGGCAAAAAGGTTTGATATGGATACATCAACTCTATATACAGGATAGGATAATGTCTTTTTCGCAAGCCAGTGGACTTTTTGATTTACCTACATCCTATCTCCCTAAATATCTCCTTCTACAACAGGCCGTCTTAAATGCTTCTCCCAAACACACACTCTCAAACTCCTCCAGTGGTCATACTTCCTCTACATCCAATAATTTATATACTTTTCTACGTACTAATCCCAAAGCCTCTGTTATTTACAGCTATCTGCATACATCAAATATAACTCGTGATAAAACCAAAGTGGAACTGTTATGGGAACATGATTTACAGGTTTGTTGGTCCACGACGTTATGGAATAAATTGTGGATCAAAATTAGGAAGTCATCTAGAGCAGCTAACACTATCCAGACACTTTTTTTTATATACAATAGACTTTTATTATCCCCGGCTGTTCTGAGTGCAAGACACACTGATCTCTCAGACACTTGCTGGACGTGTCTTTGCCCATATGCAGATTTATATCATTTACTTTTACGTGTCCACTTGTTCATAACTTTTGATAAAAAGTCTGGACTCAAATCAATTTAATTTTCAGCTCCAGTTACCCTTTATCTACTTCTCATATATTTTTAGGAAGCTTATCTCCTATTTGGGCAGGATCTGAGTCCAACACAAAGATAATAGACTTATTAATAGCAGTTGCTCTACAACAAATCACTAAAAATTGGAAAGATTTTACTAAATTATCCTATCAAGCATGGTGGTACGCTGTTTGCTACAATCATAGACTGGATATAGCTTTTGTCTACCCTATCCATATTGCAGCAAAGCGCTCGACTTTATGGTTACCTGTCACATTATTCATTGAGGCTAGTGCTAAACGTTCCCTCTCCCTGAGTCCAATACAACAGGAAGTTTCTAAACCCCCTTGACTTTCCTCAAGTTGTTATTATATTAATTGGTTATCTTACATTTTGCATTACAATTTACACATGAATTGTAACCTTCTTTTATTTGCACTGATTACATTGCATACCTTGCCATCTTTTTATCCTTTAGAAATGTTAAACTGACGCATACATTTAATATCTTTGATTCTGAATTTTAATGTAATTTATGTATTTTATTCTTTATATGGTTTACTGTATTGTTACTGCAAATTTTTTCTTCAATAAACTTCTTTTTGAACTTAAGAGAATAAAGGTGGTTCTGGGTAGTCCATTTGAATTCCCAGCTCAATGGATCAAACAGTGTGTTACTTATTTTACTTCATTTTCACATATGCTTTCTTTGATTGTCAAAATCTGTATAACAAGATGAATAACATGTAAAAACTGTGGTGGCTTTGAAAGGACTATATTCTATTACAAGACACTCTCATAGGGCAGTTCGCTCTAATTTTGACTACCCAACTTTCTTCCACCTTTTCTCTTCCACTTCAGTTTCGCTGTCAGTCTCCTATACCTTAGTAGTACCACGAATTGCGCAGTAGCCCTTTTAATTATTTATTTGAAGACACTTTACATCAAGTGGTTCCTTATTGGGCTACAAGTCACACCCAAGTCTGACTTGTCTGTGATAATGAAACCCGCCAGCATTGAGAGTGAAGGACTTTTGAAAAAACGTTGAAGTTTAAGAAGGTGGAGGGATGCTTCTTTAGTGGGCTGAAAGTTGATCTTGCATGTGATTTGCGATCCATCAGAGAAGAAATATTTCATTTTTTTCCACTCCTTAAGCCACACGCCCTAATGTGCCATCTCATTCTCATCTTAAATTTGTGCCACAATAAAAATGACAATGTTCAGTCAGAACTTGAGCACGTGTAATTATATATATATATATCTATATACATATAGATATATATATAAGATTTTTAGACGTTGAAGCATTAGTGATTAATCGGTAAATTAATACAGTAGATAAAGCAATACAACATGTTTTTAATTTAATAATATTTTTATAGAGATTTTGCACAGATACACCACAAAGAACAAATGGCATACAAATACTCGCTGAGATACAGAAAGAAAGTGCAGCACTTAATAACAAATTATTTTGATTAGAGCTAGCAGGGGTTATCTTGTATCATTCAAGGTCACGTCACACATCTGCAATATAATCCATTTCTTACGTATTGTCTGCTGTGTCATTACAGCATGTAGGTTCTGCCCCTCCCTCCCCACTCGAAAGGGAACAGAAGGTGAATTGCACAATGCAATGGTCGGTATCCACTTGGTAGGCCAACCACAGCCCAGGGGAGCAGAGAACGACCATACAGCATGGTTCATGATGGGATCAGCTTGCACTCTTTGCAGGGGCAGATCTTTCTTATGCCACTGTATTTCCCTCCCTCGTTCACAAACCCTTTAATTCACCGCCAGCATGTAGACAGTTTGCGCCATTCAGCAGCTGACATGGGACTGCACACTCTTGATTGTCAGTAGCAGGAGCAGCAGTTCGTCTGTTCATAAATAGAAATCTAGGTGGCAAAGGAAATAGAGAGACAGAGAGAGAGTTAGGTAGAGTTGGACATGTTAAGCTCAATTCTGCTGCATCTTCTTTTTGCGCACTGTTAGCAGTGCTGGATTACCAAATAGGCAAAGAAGGCACCGGCCTGTGGGCCCCATTCCTTTTAGGGGCCCCGCAAAAATGGATCAAAATAATTTGATGTGATCTTGAAAGAAAATTACAATCAAGCTTTCTTAAATATTGTTTCCAACAGATAGAAAAAAATGAATTAACTCAAAGAAACGAAAGCTTTACATTAAAGACTCCATAGAGAAAATACTGTATTAATGTAATGTATCCATTAACAACTTAAAGTACATAAACCAGAGACATCAGATTCACATAACAGTTTGACTCTAATGGAGCCTCAAAATATCTTATTCTTATACTCTGTTGCTGCCCATCACTGTCACTGCTCTGCTATCTGTGCTGAAATCAGAAACGAGATATGTGAAAGAAAAGGAGGATAAAAAAGAAAAGAAAAGAAAAAAAAGAGGCTGCACTGCAGGCCTCCATTCATGTCAAGGAAGATGATGATATCACTGCAAATCAAAATAATGTGCCACTTGCAGTGTAAGGGGAAGAACATGAGGAACGTCAGCAAAGCACAACTAAACATACTGCAGTACACTACGAACAGCTCATTAGAGGTCAAGCCCACCTGCATCATTGCTGCTACTGCCAATTCCACCATCTGGATTGGGTTCTGCTACCTCATGTCCCAACTGCATATTCTCACATTAATTTTCCCCGATCTTACTCTAGAAGGGACAGGAACTGCACTGGATGGTGCTGTCCCCGAGGGCCTCCCCAGGGTTGCAGATAGCATCTTAGATTGGATTTTTCAGCATCCTTATGAGTTCAGTGATATAACCTTGACAGCAACACCCCCAGTTTAAAAATTGTGTCAGCACCACTGCCTAATAGGTTCACAGAAGCTCTTACAGCACTGGGAACTTGCTGTTAGCTCTGTCTAATTGCCTCAGCTGCAGGATTCAAACTCCTAGCAGCAGAATCCCCTAAACAGTGGCGTAGCAAGTTCGGTCCGCCCTGGTCGGCACAAGTTTTGGGGGTGGCGGCCTCCCCCCGCTCTTACCTGTGACCGTCTCAGGGCGGCACACTCAGGAATCACCAGCACCCCTCGCTCTTACATGCGGCCACCACAGGGAAGCAAACACAGAGACTTCCACAGGAGCCCAAAGTTCTAGCTTAGCCACTGCCCCTAAATCACCTGCGAGGGCACTGCAAAGGTCTCACTGCGCATGCACTGGATGGCCAAGCAATGCTCATGCTCACTTTTGAAAATACAGAGTGCACCATCCAGCCTTGGCTGCCTGCCACCTGCAGAGATCTAAGAAGAAGATATGCCTATGCTGCTGCATTGCTACTGAAGACAAGCTAGTCACTGTAATCACTGTGTTCAGCCTGATGGGTGGAGGTCAGACAATGGCGGTGAGTTAAAGAACATAGGGGGTTATTAGGATGGCGGGCGGACTTTAGTCCGGCCACCACCCTAGCGGTGCTGGGACCGGCCGCCAGACGTGCGGCGGTCCCACACCGCTAATTAGGATGCGACCGCCACCCTGGCGGTCCCATTCCACCTACTTTACATTGCGGCGGGTGCTGCTGTAAGCAGCACCCGCCGCAATGCCAAAGTGCCATGTTGTGCATTGCCATGCACAACGTGGCAGGCACCGCACGGTGTAATTCAGCCACTAGCTTGCTATACCTTGCTCACTCCTGATTGATATCACAGTTTAATGCTTTGGGGCCGATTACGATGCCGTTCGGAAGGGCTCCAAATCGGATTTGGGTTTGCCGAATCCGATTCAGAACCCTTGTTTCCACCCGCATCATACCCAGTTCCGAAAGACCGATTACGATGCCCAGAAACTGTAAGGGCTGTCCGAATCATTTTCGAAAGGCATTCTTATAGTTCGAGCCTTTCGGAACCGAATCGTACAGCTCTATGGACTCGGTTTCAGAGTGAGCGATTACGATGACAGATTCGGACAGCGGGTCCGATTAGGTTTGCCCGGAACGAAACAGCTGTCGGAATCTGTCTTTGGGGGCCTGTAGCAGGCCCCCCTTCACTGTGGGCCTTCCGCATTGGGCCCGTGGGGGTACCCAAGGGATCCCCCTTTCCAACCATGCACAGTGTGGCAGGCACCAATGGTTGCCTGCCACAGGGTACACGATTTTCCCCAGCCACCCCTTTTTTCAATGGGAGCCTGTGTTCTCGTGCTGAACACAGGCTCCCATTGAATTCAATGGGAGTCCGACCGAATTGTATCTGGAAGCCTCTGGATGCATCCAAATCGCTCGGTCGGACTCCCACGATCCAAGTCGTCCGGAAAGCATTACGGAACCGATTTGGTTGGAATACTTTCCGGACGAGATCGTAATGGGCCTGCAAGTCTTGAAATCTTGGTTCATGAGGTTACAGCATTAATTGCAGGCAGAAATTAGATGAAAGCTCAGCACATTTTGGGCTCAGGAGGGCCTCAAGCTGAACCAGAGCCTGGAATTTGGCTCAAGCCTTCAGTGGGTCACCCACCTCTATACTTTACTCTGGGTATTCTGTGCCTGTAATAAGCTTAGATGCTGCTGTCAGTGTGATGCCTGTTTTGTATGTGAGAATATTTTTGCTTGCACTGCTGCTAACCATATTGTATCTGTGCTCTGTATATGAGAGGAACTTCCACTGCTGCCAAATGCAGCACATTGTGTTTGTGTTTACACACAGGCTTGGACTGCTGTCCATGTTCTGTGCATGCGAGGGAAGTTTGCATTGTTTCTGGCCAGATTGGTACGTATTCTGTGGGTGTGAGGAAGCGTGCACTCGTGTACGGTGCTGTAGCTGTTTGGTGTGTGAAATCTTGCTAGCACTCATACACCTGTTCCTTACACTTGTACCTGAAATGCTGGTTATTCATTTTATCTAAGGGAGACGTTAAATGGTACTGCTCAGTGCCAATCTTGTTCCATGTGTTTGAAGAAAGCTTGCAGTGGCCCTGCAGTACCACACTTGTTCCATGTCTTTGAAGGCTCGTTGTACTGACTGGCCCTGCAGTAGCACACTAGTTCCTTGTCCTTAAAGAAAACTTGCATTGGTCCTGCAGTACCACACTTGTCCATGTTTTTCACGGAAGATTGTGATGCTCTTAAACAGTGCTGTAAGTCTTATGCATGTCAGCCAAGGACTCTTTGGGCTCCTATTCCTAGTGCTCTATCTATTTCTTTGTGTTTTAGGCCTGACCAAAATATGTGTGTAGCTGTGGCATAAACCCTATGTTTACTCAATAATAATACATATTCTTGCTTAGATAAAATGGCTTTCGGAAAGTTCACTTCAGTTATTCATCAGAGTGTCACAAAATATCATATTGGTTCAGTGCTTCAGAACAGCAAGCATACAGTTGGGCAGTGGATCATCCCTCTGCAGCCTTTGGCTTGGTTGACAATCTTTTCCTCTGCAAGTAGACAATTGCTGGTCTTTAGGATGTCAGGTAGTCTGAATAACAGCATTTTGCCTGTATTTGTGTGTTACTCTGCATCCAAAAGACCTCAGGAGATATTTCCTTTAGCTCATCCTTCAGCAGTACACCTGCAACTGCAGACTACTGCTTTAAGAAATCAGGTTATTGGTTGGGGGAGGGTGAAAGCCCCACTCAGGCAGCAACCACAATCCTGGTCAGGGTGAATCATGAAAGTCACTGATTTATTCTGTGCTTAACCCACTGGTAGCTTGCCAAAAAGCAGCCAGGCTTAACTTAGTGTAAAGTATTCATGCAGAACACAAACATTAATAAAGTGAAGACACAACACAAGAACAATCCCATACCAATTTGGAAAAACAAAGTAAATTTTAAGAAACACAATGATATCAGAATGACAAAAATTCAATTAGTAGGACCGGAGACATGCAGTTTCAAAGTTTTAAGTAAATATAGCGCCTAAAAACACAAAGTGCCACTCGCGGTCATCTGGTTGTGCTAGACCAGGGGAAAGTCACAAGTTCAGGCCATCCACATTGGAGTGCAGCCCAGTTAACTGGACCAGGTGAATCCTGCTGAAAATGTACCTTCTCAAAATCCAGTGTGGAGAGTTCCATTCACGATGGAGGAGTCTGCGAGAAGCAGGGAGAGCATCACAGATGGTTGTCGTTGTAGTGGAAAGGAATTGCAGATCTCACATTGCTGGTCATCGCTGGCAGTCGTTGTAGCATAAAGAGTCAGGTTCACTTTAGCTTCGCATTGGCGGTCGTCTCGGGTGGCAAAGTCTTAACGCCAACAAGCGCGTTCGCAGTCGCCAAGAAACAAAAACTTCAAGAATTCACCTTTCTTCACAGAAGGAGCTCAACTGATGCCACCCAAAGGTGCAGGGCCTGGAGAGACACTTTTGAGGATGAGGAACTCACTCCAGCAGAGGTCCGCAGGGCACAGGCCGGTCCATTCCAGCAGGTCAGCCGGGCAGTTGCAGGGAGGAGTCTGGAATTTGTTGCATCCTTGTAGGTCAGACAGGAAATAAGCCAACTCACCCTTGGTGTCACTCAAGTTAGCCTGAGATGAAGGGAGCTGGTCTAGTTTTCCTTCTCAGAGAGTAGGGCAGTCCTCAAGCAACAGGGCAGCCCTTTCAAGGGGGTGGGTCAATGCAGTCCTCAAGCAGCATGGCAGTCCTCTGGTAGCAGCAGGGAAATCCTCTGAGAAGCAAGGCAGTCCCCAAGCAGCAGGGCAGTACTATGGGGAGAAAGGCAGTCCTTCTTCTGTAATGTCCCTAGGTCCAGAAGTGTACTGAAGAGGTGTCCTGAGGGTCTAACATTTATACCTGTGTCAGCCTTTGTGTGTTGGGGGAACACTGTATCCTACCCCCAATTCTGGTTCTGGAAAGTTCTTCCCTTCCTCTGTCAAGGTTCTAGAAGTCTGAGGTGATAAAAAACTGATGTCAGTTTCCTTTGTGTGTAGTGGAGGCAAGTCCCTTTGAAGTGCAAGTTGGACAGGGAGCAGCTCTGCCCCAGCCCTCCTGGCAGGATGGCCCATCCTTTCCACACCTAACCCCCTTTGTGTCACTATCTGGGAGGAATACACAAACCACAATAGCAGAACCCTTAACAGTCAGGTGACACTGGTGGAAGGCACAAATTGTCAGGACAAGAAAATGCCAACTTTCTAAAAGTGTCCTTTTCAGAATGGTGACTTTACTATTAAAAAGGATTTTGAATTGCAATTCATTGATTCCAAATAGCATATCTCTACCTGCTGACAATCCAAAGTCAGCACTTATAAATGTAATATGGTAACCCAGTGTCAGCCTATGGGAGAGATAGGCCTTAGAGTAGTGAAAAATGAATGTAGGGTTTTTTTTCACTATCAGGACATGTAAACCAACATGTCCTTCTTTTTTACAATGCACCATGCTCTGAGAGCCTTTAGGGCCTATCTTTGGAGTGACTTATGTGTATTAACAATGTAGGGTTAGGCCTAGCAAAAGGTTTATTTTGCCAGCTTGCAGAGGCAGTTTAAAACTGCTTTATAGGCTGCAGTAGCAGGCCTGAGGCGTTATAAATGGTATTCAGACAAAATATTGAGTTTGAAATGTCAACTTACACAAATATCGAGTTGTAAATATTGTGACACAGAAATATCGACAGCAAGAAT
>CAWUFW010022274.1:0-50000 GCA_963921515.1 Calotriton arnoldi | reverse complement strand
GGCCCGCAACGGGCCCCCAAAGCCAATCCCCACCAGCCTTTCCATGGCGGCATCGCCGCCATGGAAAGGCTTTGAAATATCCACATCCTAATATGGCTGGCGGTGCCTGCTAGGCACCGTCACCATATCAGTGGCCCAGCTCCGCCCGGCCGGCAATCGTAACGGTTGCCGACCGGCGGAAAAGCGGCGGACGGACTTTGCGTCCGCCGCGATACCCACCGCCATCATAATATGGCGGGGGGTGTTTCACGTTACGCCATCGTAATGAGCCCCATAGTCTTTTGTGAGTGCAGGCTAAGTGCTCTACAGGTTGAAAGTTGTGCCTGTGTGAGTGCAGAGTGAGAGGTGTGCCCATGTGATGGCAACATCACATGGGCACATGTGCATGTTATGTCTTTGTGTGCATGCACGTTACAAGGTCCAGACCTATTGGTTTTGGTGTTCTTTTAGGGTTGTAGCTTTGACTTGCACAATTGCAGTGCAGTGAGTGGAAACACAATAATGTGCGTATGAGAATCATAGTGGGTTTTGATATGGCAGATGCAGGTTATGTCGAAGTAGGTCAAGAAGTGTTGGTGGCAACTGACAGATTGAGATGTCATGCTAGACAGGGGGTCAAGTTAATTTGCCTACACTAGGGCCCATGACAACCTAGCTATGCCACTGGCACTGCCATGAGACTTTTACCAAAGATTGTTCATGATCGCCAACATATTATTTCTGTAATATCGCCAGCTCCTGGTCACTAAATGCTTATTTCTGCTTCCTGCGTCCTTCCCCTCTCGTTCTTTCTCTAATTTCTAGCTAGCCGTTGCACCAGTCTTGCAGTACTCTTAGCAGATCCTCTGCTGCTCCTGTGTACTTCCCTTTGGGCATAATGAGGAGCTAGTGTTCAACCTTCTGCTTGTGATGTCACAAGTCACTGCTAATGTGATGGTCACAATTTGTGACGGATCTGAACAGAAAATTGTGATTCTGTAATTTGCGACTATGACTTGCCAGGAATAAAAAATTGGTTTCAGGATTCAGTAACTGTGATTCGATATTTTTCAAAACTCCAAATTTCTGTATTCTTACATAAGGGCCTAATTTTCGTTCATTTTTAAAAAACCTTAACTGCCTTGACATGCAAAATAATGACACTGTAAAAAATAAAAAAAATATATTCTTCATCATAAAACTAGGCTGCAGTTAATTTTTATAATATAGACATGCTCTAGGTAAATAATACCCAAAATCGCACAAAAAGGCATTATAAAACTGGAGATTGTTATTTATCTACACACCATCTTTAGTAAATTGTTTCACGAGATAGCAGTAAGATTTAAAAACCTTTTGGTCTAATGTTGTAGTGATTTAACCAAGGTCACCAACCAATAACCTCTAGTGCACTATTGAACTTTTTGGAAATTGTAAACAATATTAAGCATAATAAACAGGCGAGCACTTAAGTGAACAGTTGTCAATAAAAGTATTTTTAAAAATGTTCTGTTCAATTGCAAACTAATACGGGGAAGCTGTCAGCTGCTCCCGCCCTCTTTAACCCTCATTCCTTTGAGGGTGAGGGATATCCAGAATATGTACCCTATTAGCAATTGCAAGCAAGGAATTGGGCTATTCTTTCTTGGCCCACAACAATTTCTGACTTAGGGCCTCATTAGGATGTCGGTCAGGCTGGCTGTCGGTGTCAGTCCGACCGACATCCAGCGGAAAGGTCTGACCACCGCATTATGGTGCGTTCGTTTGGACCACATTGGTCAGAAGAGCTGACCAACGCCCCCGACTGGCTCAAGGAGCCATTCGGCCTGTCGGTTAGATTGTATCACCTACAATAGGGACGGGGCCTGCTCATGCACCGCCGTAGGGATTACGATGTACCTTTCCGACAGCCTTTCCATGGCGGTCCGACTGCCATGAAAAGGCTGTCGGAAAAGGACTTTGGGGGCCCCTAGCAAGACCCCCATCCCTCGTGGGCCTCCGCAAGAAGGCCTGAGGGACCCCTGTGGTGCCCCCAAACATCCATGCCATGTGTGCCAGGCACCACATGGTGCCTGACATACGAGCTATGGATGTTTCAAAACATTCCTTTTACCATTGTGGCTTGTGCTGCAGCCCTTTTTGGGCTGCAGCACAAGCCGCAATGAAAAATGCCATGATTCCAACAGCCTACATGGTGGTTGCATCATAATTTGGCGGGTGGGACTGCTGACTACTTGTCGGTTGATCCCAATCCCACTGCGATGACGGTCGGACGCTCGTTCGGCTGCCAACGTAATCGGGCCCTTCGAAGGAGCACTGCACCTGCCAACTGCCAACATAATTTGTTAATAATTGCAAAAAAAACCTCCCCCTGGTATTAGTTGCCTTGTCATTTTATTTTTTATAATTGCATTAATTCCCTTCCCCTTCAGTAAATACATTGGGAGGGTCGCTAAAACCTCCTTTTCCCTGGACAAGGTGGGAAATAAAGTACACAATATTATCCCTATCACCCCTGGGTATGGCAGGGGTGGAGCTGTAAATAAACCTTTCCTTGGAGAAGGCAGGTGGGAAAGGGCACAATATACCCCTGCCCTTCACCACGGCAGAAGGAGGGGCCATGAAGTATCCCCTTTCCATCTGCAAAGTGGAAACTTTCATAAAGGACCTTTTATCAGCTTTTTGGTAATACTTGGAGAGAGAAAGGGTACAGAAAATGGGATATTCCCCTGCATCTCACCAAGTTGAAGTATTGGGGGTGGGAAAATGACCCCTCCAAACCTTAGGCATAGAAAGGAGGGTCATGTATACTCGGATTACCTGTTAGTAGGCATATGTAAAATAAATAATCCCCTGTCCTACAGCAATGCATAAAGTACACTCGATTGTCCTTAGGCTACATCTTGGAAAGAACAAATTCCCCTGCCTTTGGGTAAGGCAGGAGGTGGAGAAAATGAGGGACTTGCCAATTAAATCTTCCCCAACCACTTGCCGTTGCCTTGAAGGATTCGTTTTTTATACCCCTGCCCTATAGCATGGCGTGTGTGTCTTCATTCTTCACCTACACTGGTCTGCCACACAAACTGGAGGTTGATGAGCCATGTGTTTTCAATGTTTTAATAGCCTGTCATGCACACTAAGGAAAGATTTACAGAAGTAGGCAGAGGTAAGGCTTGGCCAGATAGGTACATGACAACCTATGTGTTTCAGAGGGGTTCCTTCAAAACATATTCCGTTATATTTGTGAACAAAAGTAATGATCCAGCCAATCATTATGCTTCTATTTGAATTCCAAATATTTCTAGATGTTCCTGACCATTAACAGAAATATACCTAACTGGTGCATGCTGAACAGGCCCTTTTTATTTTGTACATAACTCAAAAACGGTTGTACAAAAATACACACAAAAGAAAATACTCTAGAGACAGGTTCTACATGCATACCACCTTTTGTGTAGTTTCATTCATCTGTTTTTAGTATTCTGTAGTTAATACTGCTTGTGGCTATTACTATATTAAATGTAAAACACCAATTCGGACATTCTTAAAAACGTTTAACCTTTTTTTTAGGTCTCGCCTGCACTTTAGCTTGCGAGAAATATTGTATACAGCTAGGGGTTTGTAGCCCGCACATTGCTTAAAATTCATTGGCTTCATTGTCACTCATGTTTGCTGCCTTCTAATTGGCCAGCACATTCTAGCTTCATTTCCTCTTCTTTCGGCTGGAGCATGTACCAAGTACTGATTGCTTCAGCTTGATTGCTGTCCTTCCACTGATCGCGCTGTGTCTGAGGTATTACTTTTATTTTTTCTTCAATGTCCTCCTTGTTGAACCTCTTGCCATTTGTAGCTGTTTTACTATGCCACACACATTTGAAAGAAGCCCTTTTCTCCTTTGCAATAGATGTTTATTGTGGCAGATGTTATCTGCTACCCTATGCATTTTCACTAAGACATGAATATGAGTGCTATTGCTTTCTTTATCATTTATTTTTTGAGAAATGTAATATTGTTTGTCTTCTTGACACATAGGGAGATTAAATGATTTTCTCAGAATCACTAACAAGCATTGCCAAAGCTACCTTTAAGACTGTTGGCTCTGCCATTGCCTTTTGTTCATGCTGTACAGAATGGGCATTGGCTACTATGACAATGATTTGTAAACATACTGTATAGAAGTGTGGCTGCTGTGTACGAAGGCTAAAAAATTTTTTTTTAAATGTACTGAAAATATACTGTGATGCATCGAGCCCAGATTTACTTGAAAGAAAAAATACTAAAAATATGATTATGATGCATCCAGCACTAATGCGCTTAAAAAAAATGCACTAGCCTTGGCTGCATCATAGTGCTTTTTAGGTCTCACCTAGACAGCGCATGCGCTGTCTCTTTGAGGCCTGGTGTATCTAGATATGGGATTGAAGCACCGCCTATCTTTTTTATGTGCTCCTTTTACTGTCCTTCGTAAATGCCTGCTTTTTTTTGGTGAATTTGCTTAATAGTCCCTCCTTTTGGTCTTTTGTAACCTCCCATGAGGGCTGCCCCGTTATATGAATCATTTCACTTGTCCCATTATAGCAAATGCTAAAGGAACTTTTTTTTACTTGTCTACGAGCAGTTCACACAAGGGAGCACTCTGGGTTTTCATTCCTCTGAGCTTTTGTGTAAACAGGGTCAAAATTCTTATCTCGTCACATTTGCTCTTCATGTGAAAACCGAGATCAAATGTCATACGTGGTTTCCCCAAACGCAGTGTTAATTTTAGAGTACATCTTTTATAGGGGCATATCATCAACGAGCAGCGATAAATATCGCCGAGCTCGCTTAGCGCGATTTTGATTAACGCCGGCTATCGCCGGATTTGATCGCCGAGATATTGCGTTATTTACAACGCTTATCTCCACGGCGATGAAAAATCCGGCGATAGCGGCGAAATGCAGGTTTATCGCTGTGAATCCAGCGATAAACCTGCAGCGATAGGGGAATCCTTAGTGATAGGGAGATGTGGATTTAGCTGTACAATCCACCTCCCATGTAAAAGATAGTGAAGTCAGGAATTTAGCAGACGTACAATACCGGCGATAACCGCGGTTAGCGCGGCTTCTAATATCGCTATGGGTGTCCTGGGCGGGCTTGTAAATACCGCGAAGGACACATAGCGATATTTGTAAGGTTGTTTTCATGGGAACGCCTACTTTGCATCTCATTAGAGATGCGATGCAAGGCGTAAGGAAAAACGGTGCTGAGACAAGGAAACACGCGCTAGCGTGTCCTTGCAAATAGTGCGATGCCATTATCGCCGCTTTTCGGCCGAAAACGGCCGCTAAAGCGGCGATAATGGGCTTGATAATATGCCCCATAGCTGGCTCTTTTTATCTGCTCTCTCCCAAAATCCCTCCTTCCCTCTGGCAGTGTTTGCTCTGTGTTGGCCCCTCCACCCAGGACAATAAGAGGCCAGATGCCTTTGTCCCGTCGTGCGTATGAAAGCCTCTGATTTGCTGAAGTTTTTATATAGCGCAACTCGACCTGAAGGTATTTAAGCGCTTTACACAAGGACACATTCATTTTGTGTAGGCACACAAAGATTATGTGATTTGCCGAGAGTCACACGATGTTGAGCCAGCACCGAGACTCAAACCGGGTTCCCCTCCTCCAAAGTTGGCAGCTTTGCCCTTATGCTACATCCTCTCCCATGGCTTGCTTGCTCAAATTGCAGATAAACATGTTTACATTGCTAGCAGTATTATTGCAGTGGGTATTAAAAACCAAGAGCTTATATAAACTACAACCTCATATATTTTTTAAAATCCAAGCAAAAAATGCACCATTTATAAGTAGCCCACACACATTAACACTATAATCATTAATTTCTTAAGTGCCAAATTCAATTATTCCTATACAAAGCCTACATATATTATGTTACATTGTTAACATTTTGCAAATTAAAAATATTTGCACATGTTTTTGAAAGATTAAAAATGGCTGACATTTTGAAATAACTGGGAAATGTAGTTATTGCTTGGTATAATGCATAAAGTCTCAAAGTATCTGACAGTGAAGTAGACTGTGGAAAAGGTTTCCTTTCAGGCATGGCCGATACTTTGAACAAAGGACAAGGACTTTCGACGGACTGCTGTCTGCAGAGGTTGAGCTGCATGGCACCCTCCCTAACTTCTCTCAGAGATATCATGTTGCATGCATGACTGTTATTGCATTCCTGAGCCCTTGGTGAAAATTCGCAGACATCAGCTGGAGCTGGTTAAGGTTGAAGGAGCCACTGAATCCTCAACATACAGGGATGAGGGTTAGGGAACAGCAGCCAAATGGGTAACCTTCTTCCTGTTGTGCAAGAGTTCTGCCAGCACTGTACTTTGAGCTGCTATTACCCTGGTGAATGGAATTATTTCAGATCACTGATTCTGCCCCAGCCACTCTGTGTGCATGAGTGTTTTATGCGGGGCTCTTGAAATAATAATATAATATTATTTAATTTTTAACAAATATATTTTTACATTTCTATTGTAAAGGTACTCCGGCCAGTGACAGTTATTAGGCTTTGCAGCACTCTTACAGAAGTGTTCTGAATGCCTATCTAGTCTATGCAGACGTTGTCATAAAGCCCCCTTTTTAAAAGGAGGTATAGAGCCATTGTAAATTTTCACCATGTCCATCTGACTTAATCAAATATTTGAATCCCCTAGAGCCTGACATTTTCTGAGACTCATCCATGGTTTCTATGAGTATTCAGTGTCTTTTGGAATTAAATGTCTACCTTTCCATTACTGTCAGCCCATGTATTGTGTAGGTCACATCAAATGGAAATACTCTTTTATTCTTAAAATCACGTTTAACTCATATTTAATTTGGGAACACACCCGACGGCGTTAGCAATGATGAAACAAAAATACTTTGCAACAATGGATGCTTCCACTTAGTGTGGGCGCGCTTCAATTTGATCCAAATTCTCTCCACCATTGCCTGTACATACTCTTGTCCGTTTGCCAATTTGGGAGTGCATGAGTTTAGGCTTAGTGTTCAAATTGAGGTGAAAGTTCAGGGTTAAGGTTCTGCTCCTAATTGGAGGGCTGGGGTTAGTCCTAGGTAATGTTTGTTCAAAATGGGTGACCGGTCCCGCCACAATGGATTGCCCCTTTCCTTCTTTCGTGCTGGATCTCCTCGCTTCTGTCTTTGCTTGCCCTCCCTTCCTGTGCCTGCTTTGTCTGCTTGCCAGCTCTGCAGGCTTGCTGCTGCCCTGGGCATGTTTCTACTCAAATGTAACTTCCAGCAGCATTTTCACAGCTGGGTACAAGTATCTAAAGTCTACAGTAAACCCGCTGTCCTTCCCTTTCAACAGACAAGTGATTTATGCCTTCAGATGATAAAAGACCACTTTACAAACAGGTGGTAAATGACAGGAATGTGTATGGAAAGCAGACACTATGAAAAAATAACCATCACCTTCTGGGAGATATTGCCATAGATTGAAAAATTCCACTGTTTGTGCCTTTAATGTTTGGGGTCACCACTAGCACCACCCTCCCGCCTCACCACCCCTTACTGAAGTGTCAGCCCTGAATGGAGGATCATATGTTTGGATGTTTCTTGCAGCATCGTCATGGTGTCTTATCAGGTACAGAGCCCTATGAGGCAGAGTAAACATGTAGCACTTTAAAAAAAACGCAATCATTGCAAACAAAGTAAGGTTTGAGGCTTGTGAGCATGCATGGGCTGGGATCCTAAACATCGGGAGAAAAAAGTGTTTATCTGTTCCACATTGCACTGAGCGAGTGAACCAGTCCTTCTCTAAGACACTCCACACCATGACACATAATTCCAATCACCATATCTTCACTCAATGCTACACACTTCCACGCCACACAATTCAACTCTACACATTTCCATAACACACCACATAATTCAACAACAAACCACATAATTCAACTCAACAACGCAATTACATAATACACGACATACATCCAATCCACACCACAGAATTCCACTTCATACAAATAAATTCAACAGCAGACCACATAATTAAATTCCACAACATACCACTCCACAACACAAAATGCCACTCCACATAATTACACTCTATGACACAGAATAACACTCCACATAATTCCAGTACACTCAATACCACATAATTACTATACACATATTTCCACTGCGCACCATGCCACATAATTCCACTACACAAATCGTCTCCACACCACACAATTCCACTACACACAATTACAAAACTAACAATTCCAATCCAACCCACACAATTCCACTCCACACCACATACAACCACTGCACTCCAAACCAAAACACATGGGTAAAAGACATTGGGGGATATTCACAAGAACGTGTGCTAAACATCACCAAAAAATGCTAACGCAACTTTACCTCGACGGAGATAAAAACACAAACCACAACACAAAAAAACGTGCAATGAGCCCATTCGCAATGAGGAAAGCAGCTTTAAGCACCGCCAGGCCCGCGACACACACACGGCAGGCGGGAATAAGCACAACAAAAGCCTGAAAAAGAAAGGCAAACCAAACAGAAAACAACAGCAAAGCACAATGGAGGCAACCGGAGCCAGTAAACAACCCCACAAGCCCCATTGGCAACAAAACATTGTACATGGCAGGCCATCGTGGACAAGGTGAATGCAGCCGGAGAGCGGTGGAGGACAATGGAAGAAAACCAGAAGAGCCGGAATGATGCGAAACGCACAAAGAAGCAGAAACACGCCAACAACAAGAAGGCAGCAATGCACACCGGAGGTGGGAGTCCAGCGCCACACCAGGAGCTGGATGACATGGAGGAAATGGTGTCCACCACATCAGTCTGGAGATGGTGGCAGGACTCAGGGACCGGAAACTGCCCAAAATCAACAGACACAACAGCAACAGGGAGAGGAACGACCAGGGACTGGGGGACGGGGGAGATGGGCACAATGGCACACATGCACAATGAAGCACAGCACAACTACAGACAAACCATGCCCAAGAGTAACAACACCAACCAAGAGCACAAGTCACACAACCCGGCAATATCACACCACTGAACAAGCACAGAAGTGAAAACCACACTGCCTGAAAGGGAGAAGGGTGAGCCAAATCAGAGCTGAAGGACATCTCACACACAATGCAGCACACACACATAGGAAGCAGTGCACCCCAACATCGAACACAATGTGGTACAAACACCAACATTTGCACAACCGAACACAGGACACAAGTGGACCCACTTGTGGCCGGTAAACGGCCATACGCATCTGGCAAAGCACGAAACAGGGACATGATAATGCACAAGTACAAACCCACAGCCCTGATGGGGTAGCAATGTACGTATGGCAGGGAACCAGAGAGTCCGCGACACACACATTGGCATACAAATCAAGACACAACACAGTTGGAGACAAGTGAAAGTGCGGAAACTTTATCAACAAGTGCGTGTCAGTATGGCCAAGAGAAGTGCCACGGTATGCAGACCAATGCAGCAGCATGTCTGAATGAGGAACGTAGGAAAGCGCCCATGTCCACCCCGGGGGAGTCCATCACCAACACAAGTCAGTGCCAACCCGCGTTGGTTGTCCGCGCATGGATCAGGAGTCCAGGCCAATGCAGCCATGTCCACTGTCGTCTTGGGACATGTGACCAGATTCCCAACATGCAACCAGGCGTCGGGACACGTGCAATGGGTCACATCCAGTTGTGGCTGCAGGTACCTTGTCACTCGTCCATGAACGCGAGTGCAGCAGCGTAGGCCAACATTTCCAATGAGAGATCGTTGTCCACCACATCTGACATGTCGTCGACGTAAACCATCAGCTGACCCGGACAGATGTGCTGACTCCAACCCCTGGCCTCAATGTGCACCAAAGCCCAATCGGGTAGTGGGTCAATGTGCTCACTGCACACGACGACTCGTGCAATCTCCCAGGTCCAGTTGCCAGCATGCATGCCAAACATCCATGCATGCCATAAACGGGCATCACGGTGACACTCCTGGTCGTGGGCCAACAGGGGGCGCACACACACGTCGAAATCCAGGTCAGCTACTCTTATGTTGGAGAGGCAGACATCCATGGTCCACTCGAATATGCATGAGCGACAATGCAACACAGGCTGAACGCAGGTGACGTTCGCAAGGTGGAAGCTCAGCCGGTAACTGATCTGCAGCACTGCCAACGGCAGTGCCCCCAGTACATGCAGCAGACGTGCACGGTACAGGTCCACATGACTGGAGTCGAGCATGTGTCCGGGATGGTCTGTCATTGCATTAGTGGCTCTGCTTGAAGCAGCGCTGGCTTGCCCTGCGCCAGTCCTGTGGGTGAAATGGCACAGCTCAGAGCAATGAGCAGTGTCTGTGTGCAACGGGTGCAGGCCTGGGGTGGGAGTACGTGTGAAGGCCATATCACGCATGCTAACTACGACCAAGGACTTCTGCGTGTGGGATGTGTACACGTTGGTCTCACGTCGGGCAGTGCGTAGTGTGGGAGTCGCAAGTAAATTCTATCATATCTGTCAGGGGGTGCTGGCCACAGGCAAGTCCCAGCTCGGAGCTGCAGATGTGCCACCACCTGATAGTACAGACAAAGGACCCTTCATCCCTACAGTAACTTCACCATCTGCATGCATTCAGGAGATGTACAGAGGCCTGTCGTGGGTGTGGTGGGATGTCTGCGACCCTGGGAATCATGGATGATATGCCCAGCACGTGGCACATGAGCGGCCTCACTGTGTGTTACATTGCCTCACAGCTGCTCCTTCCTCCCACGAGCCCCCACACTTGTGTGCGCTGCGTGGTTGTATCACGTGCACTCCTACGGCACACTATTGTAATGCCTGTTCGCGCATGTCCAGCGGCATGCCAACAACACCGTGAAGCTGGCCTTTGAAGGTGTGCGGCCACGTGAGTGTAGGCCAATGGGCCGGACAGGGCGGACACAGGTGTACAGTCCATGGCTGGCTGTGATCGCACTGCGATTGAGGCTAGGCAACTGACTCATGCAGCCACAGGACTGATACACATAACACTTGGCATGCATGTGCCAAGACCCCGAGCGGTCTTGCGCTCCTACATTTCCCCGTCCGTGCGGGCCTGCCCTCCTGGTGCATGCTACATTGCAACATCGACTACTGTGGCCCTGGTGGCGACAACACCCCAACACAGAGTCACACTTACCGCACTTCCTGCCCAAGGCCAGGTCCGAGCCACGCCCTGCTCCCCCTGCCAAATCAGAACACCCCTGTGCTGACCTGACGTACGCCGGACCAGCACACGCCGCTTGTGCATGCAGGGTTGGGCGGGCGAAGCTACATGTCCAAGGTCACTGGCAACGCTGAGGTGACATTGTATCGTCCGCTGAAGACAGCACACTGTGATGTTGCAGGGCCTGTGTCCATCATGCTGACACAATGACCACACGGACACACTTGCTCAGATGGTGTGAATGGCTACGGGCATGTGCGCCCGGCCACATTTATTAGCAGGCACACATATCGAGTGACACCTGTGTTGGATGTGTTTGGGGTGTGTGCACACCAGCCGTCAAGGGCTGCCTCGTGCAGTCAGAAATTGACAACAGTGTACATCGTAAAGGACACAACCATTCAACCATAAAGGCCCCATGACTTGTGCTGCACAGAGTTAGTGGCCCCGGATGCACAGCGTCCTGCACGGGCCTACCGCCACTAGCCGCTGACTTGCGGTGCACTGGGGCAGGGTCACGAGTGCAGAGCAGGTTTCCGTAGATGATAAAGGGGCTTGTCGCGGAGTGTCTCGGTGGACAGTGGAAGGTGTACCCCCAGGGCATGATGCAGAGGGCAGAACAATGCTGAAACAGTCACTATGGTGGAGATGAATGGAACAGACACATGTCAGACACCAAGTCCGGTCCAGCCAGATGAAGATGCAGAAAACCCCCAGGCCATGGACTCAGACGCCACCAAGGTCCAACCAGATAGTGCCCATGACTCAGTGCGCACAGAGTTAGTGGCACCAGTGCTGTTAGGGGATGCCGCCTGCGATGAGGCGTGTCCAATGGTGTGGACTCCTCCACATCTTACCCAAGACACAGTTCCACATGTGTGACCTACTGGACCACAGTGTAGGCCTGAGGCAGCGGTCAGCACGGGCCATTCACCGAGTGTCGCCGGCTTAGGTTAGATGGTCCCACCAGCCTGCGTAGTTCAGGTTCAGTGGCACCACGGGACGCGGACTTGCGGTGAACAGGGTTGATGGCACCAGGTCAGTTGTTGATAGTGTTCGATCACCTCCGTGACTCTGATCCGGCTTTCGTCCGGACTGAGCCGCATCTTCCTCTTACTCCTCTCCGTGCGTTCACTGGTGTGGACTCTGCCATTCATGATTCACAACTTAGTGCTGGATGTGGGACCTACTGGTCCGCAGGGTAGGCCTGAGCCCTCATCCACGTGTCGCTGGCTTGCGTTGAACAGGGTTATTGGCACCACGTGTCGCCGGCTTGCGTTAAACAGGGTTAGTGGCACCACGTGTCGCAGGACTGCGATGCAGAACTATGCTTCACTGATCGAAGGGAGTATAGTGATGTGGACGCTGCCACGGACTTGGGGTCACTGCCATTCAAGATTCAGGACACAGTTCCACATGTGGGACCTACTGGGCCGAAGAGGACGCCGGTGGAGTATGTCAATGAGAAAGGAGTAATGTGGGCCAGCGTCGTGGGGGCCAGCGATGGTCTGCGGAGGCTGCAGAGGTCATGGGACTGGGGCTTGGAGCTTGCACCGGCACGTGGTGGGCCCTCTTTGACACACGCCGGTGTAGGCAGGTGAGCGGAGCCTCGTTGGTGCGCTGAGGCAGGCATGACGGGTCTGGGGACCAGCGGCCCGGGGTGCAGCAGGCGCACAGGGACGCAGGCCCCGCCGCGCTCGGCGCCGGACTCATGGTGGGCTGAGAGCCGCCCTGGCAGACGCGTTGTCCATGCCGAATGAGAACCACGCCCAGTGCGATGGGCTTTTTGTTCACACCCCTACGCAGGCCTGGCGTACGCAGGTCCAACCCACTCCACCCGCGCATGCAGGGGGGGAAGTAACGTGTGACATTTCCGTGTTCTGCCCCACAGCCTGTGGGGACATGGTAGCGTCCACTGGCCACTACACTCCATGCACCAGCAGTTAATCTTCACATGGCCATTTCCGTGGTTTGCACACTGTGGTCTGTCCGGCACCTCCATGCCACACCTGGCATTGGGTAGGTTCACATTCCTTGGTCACTTGCCACTCTTGCACATGCCTGCTCCATGCCTCTCCTCACATCCTGCTATTGTGTGTCTGTGGTGCCATGCCGTGGCTGGGTTGTGGGCACGGCAAGGCCAAGTTCCCAATGGAGTCGTGTTGTCGTGTCTGGTCGGTTGGCATGTTGTGTGGCATGTTGAATGTAGTTGTGCTGCGTGCCCATTGCCAGTGTCTTGAGTTGCATGACTGTGGGCTGGAGGTGTGTGGTGTGTTCATTTTGGACTTACCAACGAGCACTGCATTTCCATGGGTGCCATCCTGGGAGAGCTGGGTGATGATGGACTGTCGGGAGATGTGAGAATCATGCACTCTGCCTGGGGAGTTGGCCACGACATTGTTGATGAGTCCCGGGCGGTCCACTATTGCCTGCACATTAATAGGATGCGTGTGCTTTCTGTTGTGGTAGTTGTGTGCAGTGTCGACAGGGGGCACGAGGCGTACATGTGTGCAGTTGATTGGCCCCAACAACTGAGGGAATCCAGCTATGGCGTAGGGGCCTTGCTTGGTCTCCAGCTGCTCCTGCGCAGTGTGGGTGAAGTGGAGGTGCTGGGGTACCAGGCTGATGATGGCATCCAGGACAGGTGTGATGACCTTGGATGGGGCTGGCTGTGTGACTCCTCCGACTCTGGCAGTTGTGGGTCGGATGGTACCAGAGGCTGACATGTGCAGCACAGCCGGCAGCTTTGTCTGCGGAGGGATGTTGGTTGTCCGCTGGGTTGGTACCTTCAGCAGGTGGGGGATGTGGGTCAGGATGCGGGGGATGGTTGTCCTTTTGGGCCTGTAGTGGGCAATGTCCTCCTCTGGCGTTGGGTCTGGGCGGCAGGTGCATTTCAGGTGGGTCCGCTGTCTTTGTGTACGCTGCCTCTGTGGTGTTCCCGGGGGGCGGGACGGGTCCTGGGGGTGGTGGCGGGCCTGGGGTGGGTGGCGGTGGGTGTTGTGGCCCTCATGGGTCTCGGAGCTGCATGATCATTGTCTCCATGGCATCTGTGGGTCTTCAGATGTGGCTCTTGGCTGGGCTTCCTTTCATGCTTCAGGTAGTCGTCCTGCTTAACACCAGCAAAAGGCAGGTGTTAAATACCTGCTGCTACCGCGGCTTATCGCGTGGTTTTGACTCGCATCGCAGATCTGGCAGTTCGTTGTGAAAGTGGTGTTGTGCTTTTTTCGTGTGTTTTTGCACGGGAGCGCCTACTCTGCATCTCATTAGGGTTAGTTGGTGGTGTCCACCGTGGGGGTAAATTTTGGGGCAGTTATCGCAGGAATACTGGCGATGTCTGCAGTTTGCACCCGCTTGTGAATGGGGTGCTGAATCTATCTCCACTTTTGATGAGTTAAGGTGGGGATAACTCGGAGATAAGTCCTTGTGAATATGCCCCATTGTCATTTACAACACCAATAGCTCTAACTCTCATAAATGTGAGACCTATTGCATTGCAAATGTTTTGTTTAAATTACTTTTAGCCACACTACAAAGCATACGCGCTGCTGTGCCGCATGGCTACAAAACATTCCAAAGCCAACAGCTCTCATCTGCAAGACCTATTGGCTTTGACAATCCTTGTTTCAGTTTGCACCGGTTTTTAGCTTGATAAAAGCAGAACGTGAAGTACATATTTCTATTCGCCATGAGAGATAAAGCTATTCGGGATGGCAAAGTAGGTTTTTCTAGGGAGTATTGTGTCAACCTTAACTTGAGAGGCGCAAATGGTTGGTGCCCCTGTTAAAAAAAAAAAGAAAAAGCACACACACATCGTCTCCCCATGTATTTATATAGAGAAAGCTAAAAAATGAATAACCGTTGTAAAATGTTCAGAATTGCTCTAAAAATCTTCCTATTTCTACTAACGTTCATTTTTAAAATGTGCAAAGTTGAAAGACGCATTTATAACTAATAATAACTCGCTCGAAGTAAAAGAAAACAGGTTTCCCCGCCCCTACACACAAAAGCGCACGGGTCCCTCTTTGAACTGCCAAGCATTAAAAATGGCGTTAAAAGCCCAGCCATTTAAACAGGTGTAATTTTGAAAACGCCTCAGCTGTGAATGCGCGGTTTTGTACGTGCCCGGGACTCTAGTAATTGTTAATCTCACTGCAGAGGCCTGCTCCCCAGAGCCCAGCGTGAGCTGGGATTATGGGATTGTTACCATCACTAACTCCTAATGCATGAGCAGCACTTTAGTTCATTACTTAAACACTAGCTAAGGGAATGTGTAAATGTTCAAACAGCATCTTTGGAGATAAATATGAGGCAAAGATTGTCCTTTTTATTTTTTAAAGGTAGTAAATTGAGGTTTTGAATAAAGATGAGTGTGATGAGCCGTTTACCTACCTGCACTGATAAGATGTTGTTGAAGAGAATGTTATTTTTAGATTCTGTACCTGCAGCTGCTCAGCAACCTGCGCAATCAATGTTTGCATCGTATCTGAATAAAATAAGCCTTACTTGCTCAAGTATTAATGCCCTCGAATTGCTGCTATGATATGCAGTTAGCATTCGACGAGCACTGCTCCGACAGAGGGTGGCCTTAATAGTTGTTTTAAGAATTCCAGTGGGTTGTTTGACTTTCACTGGTAGGGATGGAATGTGAGTACAGGCCTACTTCTGTGAGGGTCACAGAACAGGAAATAACCACAGTTGGCTAATTTCAGGGTTGTGGGCGTCCCTCTTCTTGCTCATTGATGTATAATGGTACATCTTCCTCTATCATGTCTTGTATCCTGTATCACTGTTATCTATTTGTTGTTTTTTTCAATTTTTAACTTAATCCTATGCCGTTGCCTTCTTTGTGTTCCTGTTGTAAACCACGCTTCCACACCAAGTAGCCTCTACTATGTGCTATATGAAAAGATCACCGATACAGGTTCGACCGACCTCCGGTCGGCGGTCCCGACTGCCTTATTACGATGCCACCGCACATGGTGTGGTCGCATACTCAGATTTCCCTATGGGAGCATGTGCTACGGCCATATACCGGCCGTAGCACAAGCTCCCATAGGGAAAAAGGAGGTTTTGTTCATCCCTGCACTGCGTGGCAGGCACCTCAGGGTGCCTGCAACATGGTGCAGGGATCAACAAGGGTGCACCATTGGTGTCCCCTCGGTCCCCAACTAGAGGCCGAAAACAGAAGGGGACCCTGCTAGGGGCCCCCAAACTCGCTTTCCGACAGGCTTTCCATGTCGGAAAGCCCGGCATGGAAAGCCTGCCGGAAACAGAGCATCGGAATCTGGTTGGGGTAAAACGCCGTCCATATGCTTTATGGGCCAGTCTCTGACTGCCCGATGGACTCATTGAGCCCATCGGAATCCAACCGGAATGACCAGACCGTTTCACTTCCAACCGCCTAAATTGTAATTGGGCGGTCGGAAGTGAAACTGACAATTTCCGAGATCGTAAACGGCCCCCTAGTCTCGACCATGGTGGTTACGTTACCCAACTCCACAAACTCCAGAATGCTACTGCCATAGGTTGTATGTCAGAATGTCAAGGACAAATGTATAGTGGGGCTTAAATATAGAGGAATAAAATCAGTGGTTAATTTGAGGGAGGGCACCGCACGTAATTGTCAACACTGGCACTTATGACAGTTTGCCACATAGTGGCGCTGTTTGTCTCATTTAGACGTGCATAATAAAAGCTGTTTATCAATTCAATGTATATTAAAAATGGCTAATACCTGCCACCAAAGCCATTCTTATAGCTTTGAAGCCCTGGAATAGTCAGAATTGTCACACTTTTATAAGGAGTGTGATGGTTAGTAGTTGTATTGTTACTGTAATTGGCAGCACTGCCAGCAGCAATGGGTGGTGCAAGGTGAAGTGGTCTCCTGAAGATGGCCCTGGCACTTATGACACTTACAAATTAGGCTCTAAATAAAATATCATGAAGGTAGGCACACATAGGTGAGTATAGATTTACTATTTTTAGCTCAACATCTGAATACCTTTAATATATATATATTTTCCATGTACATATATGTGAAGTTAATTATAGTAAATCTAAACTTGCTTATCTGCATTTACCTTCATAATATTTTGGTCCTTGATATTTTAGCCTTGTGATTTTGGTCCTTTGGTATTTTGTAGTCGATATTCTAGTTGAATAGCCTCCCTAATGGGGCACTCATAGTTGCCAGGGCTATAATTCTTAGCAGATCTACTTTCTTGGCCCATAAATCACATAATTCAGACCCAGGTAAAAAAAGATCATCAAGGAGAACGTCACTCACCAGCTTTGTATGCCTGAGACCAGATAGCACGTTACGGGCACCTACAAGTAAATGCCGATTTTCCTTGCAGTACCTTTTGTCGCACCTTTGGTAGCTGGGTCTCTGCAGCAACGCAAATTTCTGAGAATATGTGCAGTGTATGTCATGTAACAACTAGGGATGGGCAGAACTCATCCAGTTTTACTAATTCTGTGGAGTTACATAAAAACTCTGCGAGATTCCGCAGAGTGGGCGAAATTTGGCACGCTGCGCTGCTCGCACAGATTTTTAGCACCGGGCGCTTGTTCTGCACTGTCAAATCAGTGCAAAAGGCTCCACGTGGCACGCCAGAGGACGCTGCTTCTTTCTGCCGCTTGAGTGGATTTTCTATTTGAGCGGCACCTTTCTCAAAGCGAATGGTAGCAACCTTCAGCGACCACCCTGCGGTGAGAAATCTTGGCGGGAGGTGTTCTAGCACTCAAAAATCAAGCTCGGGGACACAAATTCTCACGTGCACTTGCAAATTGAATGCTAGCAAGCCGCACATGAGAAAAAACTCCACTATGCAGCAGTTGACAGAGTTTTGCCAGAACTCCGTGCTCCAAGCGGAGTGCGGAATGGTCAAAACTCTGTGAATTCTGCCGGTGGAGCGGAATTATTCACCCGCCCCTAGTTACAATACATAAACATCAGTGCCTTTAAATGAATGAGGCCCCAAAGGTCCTGAGAAATTTGTAAAACAAAAGTTATAACCATTGCATAACGAG
This sequence comes from Calotriton arnoldi, assembly GCA_963921515.1. Lineage (NCBI taxonomy): Eukaryota > Metazoa > Chordata > Amphibia > Caudata > Salamandridae > Calotriton > Calotriton arnoldi. The sequence continues at coordinate 31,784 of CAWUFW010022274.1, read as the reverse complement.
TGCAAAAAAAGACCAAATAGGGGTGATGGTTTCAAAAGTTAGTTAAAAAAGTAAACTAACCATTCCATAAGAATGATTAGTAGGCATAGTTTTCATACTAGTTGAAGAGCAAGTACAGTCATTGTGTAAATGTGACAAATCCCCCTATAGTACTCCAGCTAGAACTAGAGTCAAAATCAGGCTGATCAGCAATTACTTGCGTTTTGAATAAAGATGGAGCTTGGGTGGATCAGGGATTTTACCTCTGAATGCAGACCACAATTACCCTATAGACACAAAAACCCTGTAGACTGTCCAGCCTCAAAAACCATGTCCACGGACACACTTCTAGACTTCTCTCGGTTTGCTTTTCCTTCATAAAGTGCCTACCGTTTAATAACAATCAACCAGGAAGTGAACTAAAGCAGCCTGTGATTCTTATGTCATTCACATGGAATGGAACATTTGATAGAAATTGCCATAACATTGAACAAAATATGAATAACTGGGTTCAAAAGTTAGTTAGAAATGTAAACTAACTATTCCTTTAATAAAGATTGGTAAACATAATTTGTATGCAAGACTAAGAAGGCAGTCATCATAGAAAAATGATGAATTCCCCCTTGGAACTCTAGCAGCACCTAGAGACAAAGCGAGACTGACCAGCAAATGCATGCAATTTGATTAAAGTTGGAGCTAGGAAAGTCAAGATATGCACCTTAGGACTTTTAGCACAACTTAAAGGAGAAATCTGGTCAGTTGATCACACTGGCAGGCTGTATCCAGAGAGTCAGCTTTGAGTAGGATATATGATTTAAAGCCTCAGTGAACCAGGTAGGAATGAATGAAAACATACAAGCTGGAAAAAAGCCGAGCCTCGATGCAAAAGTGATGGATGTGAGCTGAGATTTCTCCTTGCTGGCTTTTCTGTGAAGCTTCTAGAACTTTCTTGTGCTTTGTGGCAATGCGTCAGTAAGCGTGCTAAAGCAGCCAAGGCATGTCACGCCATTCTCACACAATGGAGAATTCTAAGCACTGCTGGTCAATGAAAATGATGCCCTGTCTTGTCTACTTCACCCAATTACAGCAGGAACTGGTACGGTTTAGGAACTGTATTATAATCTGTGTGTATGTGCTTGCTTTAGTAGTACTTGGCAACATATCTTAATGTAGCAGACCTGCAAGTCCGCGATTTCGCTTTCCTTTTATCTTACAGAAGTAATTGACTGCCTCACACAAGTAAATTAATAACAATTCATGAAAGGAACAAAGGTAAAATCCAACAATCCCAGTAGATAGTAAGGACTGCCCGGGAAGAGGTTGATGATTGTACCTTTATCCCAGTAGAGGTGTTATGTGCTAAGAATCACATCTAAAAGCCCCGGGAGCTCTGCTGTAGTTGAAAAACCTTTGCAGTCCCATGTTTCATAATGTATGATTTCACCTCCATAATTAAATATGTACAGCTTTAAGCAATTTTATGTTATGTGTATTTGTAAAGTGCACTATCACCCGCAATGGTATCCTGGTGCTGACTGAGCAGCTGTGTGTGACTAGCCCTGCCTATGTTAGGTTGGTTAATTGAAAAGCCAAGTCTTCAGCTTCTTGCGGAATTTAAGAAGAGAGGACAAAGCTCTGATGTGGAATGGGAGGCCGTTCCACTCTTTAGGAGCTATGTAAGAGAACACGTGCCCTCCTGATCTGGTTCTGTGTATGTGTGGGATGTATGCAAGTAGGAGTCCTGAAGATTGGAGGTGTCCGGGTGGTTGGTGGAAAGAGAAGCAACTGTTCAGGTAAGTGGGGCCTAAGTTTGTAGTGCTTTGAATGTGTGTGAGAGGAGCTTCAAATGAGTAAGTTTGTATATCGGGAGCCAGTGGAACTCCCTGAGGTGTGGGGTGATGCAAGTTCTGTGTGGCAGGTTCAGCATGAGTCTGGCTGCTGCGTTCTGGGTGGTTTGTAGTCTTCTAGTGAGTTGCTTGGTGACCCTGGCATTGAGGTGTTTTTGTAGTCCAACTTCGTGGTGCCTAAGTCACGAGTGACAGTTTTTCTAGTGTTGCCTGAGAGCCATATGAAGATCTTCCTCAGCATTTTCATGATGTGGAAGCAGGATGCACTGACTGCATTGACTTGTGTGGTCATATCTAGTTTGCTTTCAATTACTTTGGAGATCGTGGCATGGGTGCTGGATGTTGATCTAAGTTCTAAGTTCATCCAGCAACCAGTTGAAATCCCTTTGTGAGGTGCTTTTGCCAAAGATCTCTACTTCTGTCTTGTCGGCGTTGTGCTTCAATCAACTATCACAGGAACATGTCAGTGTTTTTTTTCAAGTTTAAAATGTAACGTTTTAACTGACATTCACCTAACTATAATGTCACTTTAACTTTTCCTTTTTTTCTGTGAACATGTCAAAGTTTTCTTAATGTAAAGTAAGCAATTTAAGCATACCTAACTATAAAATCACTTTAACCTTTATTTTTTTCAGTGAATTTCTAATATTTTATTACCGTATCTAACTAGACACTCCCGTGTCATGTACAGCTGAAGGCCAGGCTCTGCACCCAACCACAACGGGTGGCCAACTCACTGCAGCACTTGGCTTTGGCCGTGTGTAGCACTGGATTCGTTGCAGGGCCTGACTGCACACCAGATCCTGTTCCCAACCCCCTGGGCAGTCAATCCTCTGACCATGGATGTAATTTGAAGCGAGTTAGGGGTCTCAGCTGTGACCTCTAACTTGCTCCCTGCTACTCCTGGCACTTCCTTTGCTACCCCAGGCATCAGAGAGGCCAAACTTTTGCCTCCTCTGAGGCCAGGGGTCGCAAAGGATGTGCCAGGAGTAGCAGGGAGCAAGTTAGAGGTCGTAGCTGCAACCCCTAACTAGCGTCAAATGACGTCCATGCCCCTGACGTGCACTGCTTTTTGCCGTGCGCTGTTTGCGGTTGGCTACAGGATCATGCTTGTGGCCAGGCAATGTGCCTAACTCACCACGGGCCCCCATGACCCCATTGCTGGCAAAACCCCCATGCTCTTGAAGCGTCCAAGGGCCCTACCTTTTTTTTGGGGTGCAGCAGTACAGGGTGAAGTTACATGAAGTGTGGGCGTGAGATAGTACCTTGGTACTGCAGCGCTTTAAAAAAAAGCATTTTAATTTGACCCTGGAGGTGTCCCTCTGAGATGCTCCCACAAGGGCCAGAGGATCAGAGCCCTCCTTCAGGTTATCCCTACCTTGCTCCCCTATTCCTTATTTTTTTTATTTGTTTCTATGACACGGGGACTGAGTCCCCAAGTCATAGAATGGTAGCCACAACTTTCTCTTCATGTTGTGACCAGGCAATCATTCATGTGTTTTGACCTTGCAGTTCTGCGTTTGTACTCAAAGAGTACCGTGCCAGCAAATCAGATCGCATGTTTGGAACTTGCGGTATTCCACTGTAGTACCACAGTGGTACCACATTGCTAAATATATATACATTTTTTGAACTTTCATTACTCAAAAACTACTGAATAGATTTACACCAAATTTCAGAAAGCACACTTTCTGGGCAAATATCTAGCTTTCTGCCAAATTCGGCGTTTCCATTCAGCTGTTTTGACTGTAACATTGTTCAATTTTCCTACAGGAGGTTGCATGTGGAAAATGAGTTTTGAACCACCTATTTTTCTTGGTCCCTGCTTGATGGAACACCCAAAAACATTGCACAAATGAGCTGAGTTGGCTTAACCTTTTTTGTGTTAAGTCTTGTGAAGATATGTTAAACAGTGGCAAAGCTATTAGCAAACCAAAAATCCATTTCATATGAGAACTCAAAACTAACCATAGGACGAGAGTTTTAATTTTGCTAGTAACTTTGGTGCCATTTAGTGACTCTTCATGAAACTTTCTAAAAAGAACAAATGTATCCACCTCAGTATCTTCCTGGAAAACTTCGGGATGATCTGCAAGTGGGGCTGAGAAAAAGGGGTAAAAAATCAATTTTCACCATGCAATTTCTCATAAGAATTTAAAAAAGCATTTAGAAAAAACGAAATAGCAGATTAACACCAAATTTAGCATAAAGCTAGACATTTACCCAGAAAGCGTGCTTTCTGTGATTTGGTGTAAACCTGTTCAGCTCTTTTTAAGAGATTCAGGTTCAAAAGTTAGTGATATCTGGAAAGTTGGTTCCATGGCAGTAATTTTATTGGTCAAAAGGGATTTTTTCCCCATTGGCAGCTTTGGTACCATGGGACCAACCGGTCTCGCAAAACAGAAAAGCCTGATTGGCTGGCCCCAACATCAAGAAAATGTTAAAACAATCATTAAAGGACACAGGAACGCAGCCCCCGTGTCATGAAGATAAGAAAAAAAAGCCATAAGGGGCCAGGGCAGTGGTACCTCTCTAAAATGGAGATCATATGAACTCTTTAAGTGATAAATCCCATTAAGGTGATTTGAAAATTGTCCAACCTGTAGTGTGTACAATTATTTAATGGCCAAATGTCATCCGTAATGTCATCAATGATGTCATTTGAGCTGTCATGAGAGATGTCATCAATGACGTCATTTAAAATGTCATGATTGATGTAATCAGTGAGGTCATAAGCAGTGCATACTGGGGTGCAGGTTATAGTCAGCTGAATAAATTGTAACTGGTAAAACGAATATTATTGCAAGGCCTACCTTTAACATCATTTTAACCTTTGTTGTTTTTTCAGTGAATTGATACATATAATATATTTATATTTAGTACATGTAAATATTTTTTTATAATGACTCCTGATGCAAATGTAGCAAAACCTACCCGATTAACTGCATGCAATGGAAAGACTCCTGATGTAATGCCAATGAATCAAAGGTAGTGCATTCCGCCTACCAACTTCATGACCATTTTTGGATCTCATTAGGCCTGGGCGGAAAACTACGCTACGCTTGCGTAGTTTGCGCAACTACCCGCTACGCAAATTGCACGTAGCACAGTGCAAAAACGCGTAGCGTAGCGGGCATTTTTTGCTTGCTCGCGGTCCTCAACGTCAAGTTGGCGACCGCGAGCGAGCAAAATGACATCCCGGCGAGACTTTTTCCTCGTTCGCGATCAGCAACATCAAGTTGCCGATCGCAGGCGTGGAAAATAAACCTCCCGGCGAGATTCTCAACGCGGGGAGGTCAGGTTTCTCATTGCGAGTGGTCGCGTATGCTCGCGACCGCTCGCGATGAGAAACTACCAGTCCTCGTTGAGAAAACTGCCGCTCGAGTACAAATCTACTCGAGCGGCAGAAAACGACCGCTTGCACTGTGCAAGATGCCGTTTGCAATGATTGCACAGTGCGGACAAGCATCCGGCACTGTGCAATCATTGCAAACAGCATTTCCTACCGCACTACGCAGTTCGCGTAGTGCTACGCATAGCTCGCGTAGTGTGAAGTGCACTTCGCGTAGCTACGCGTAGCGCTACTACGCGAACTACGCCCAGGGTTAGATCTCATCACCTATCTTGTTACAATTTCTACAGCTAATTTGATAAATTGCCATTCCCATCTGGAGTTTAGTATCACTCGCAGCTACTACTAGAAAGAAAATCAGTGCTCTTTCCTCTTTTATGAATGCATTTCCACAGTTATCAGTTTTTACACACACTTGCATTCAATCCCTCATGAGGTGTTTCAAGGAGACTTTTAACATTAGATCTCGATTTGTAAGTTAAATGTAATTATTTATTTTCACTTCTTTATTTATTGAAAAACAAATCTGAATGATATTGCTTAAAAACTGAATTTTGTAACATATAGCCTACTATCTCAGGAGCAGACAAATTTCACTTTAACCTCAAAATAAGTATTTTTTATGGGAGGATGTCCAGCTATGTTTTGTCACTTTCCATACAGTGTGAGCTTGCAGCTCAATAGTTGTGTTAAAATAGGATAGCTACCTTCCAGTTTGTAAAAATAGATATCCCTATGCTACTCCAACCTACCTAGGGTTGCTGGGAATGGCTGGAGAACTGCTTGATGTCTTTAGCTGTGTTATTTGGGCTGTGTGTATCTGCCTTTCTGTGTCTCTCCATTTCTTGATTTTGCTTGCTGTTGCGGGGAACAATGGCCCACCTTTGATCAGTCCCTGGATCCTGTACAGGCTAGCCACAACATGGCCAGGCTTCAACTCCTACCATCTATAAAAGTACTGTGGTGCTGCTGTGGCATGCCAGTGTTGTGACTGTGAGCTAAGCATGACAAATGTATCACTGAAGTGCCGTCCTAATGGCAGGCATGAGAGGGTAACCCTAACCCTCACACACACTGCTAATAATGTCTGATGTACTGAAAGAAACCAAGGCTGTCTCTATAACAGAGCTTTGCTCATCTTCTTTCACAACTAACTCAATACAGAGAAAAGTAGAAAAAATGTAAAGCTATACAGTTATGTCAGTGATTTTACCTGGTAGTGACAAAGATGTTAAAAATGGCCCAACAATAGTTTCTGGGAACAGGTCAGCAGTTTAGACAAGAACATTATATCTAACAGTATGGTCTGCCACAACCACCAGTGGAGGTTCGTTTTCCACAAAGGAGTGACCGGAAGATGAAGCATGCTTGATATACATGATGCAGGTAAGGTTATGACATGCATCCAGTAAAAGATACCTAAAGGGTTTCCAGAAGGTGTGTAGTAAGATAGGGTAAATACAAATGGGGTTAGGTTAGGTCCATTCAAAGCAAGAGACTTTGGAACTTTAGAGCATTAAATAAACAATGAATTCACCACTTCTGCTAAAATTCAGAAAGACTGTCAAAACAATGTATTCACTCCCCTTGTCTTATATGAAGGAATCACGTACATTCATTGCTGACTTCACAAGGTTGTATTTTTACATTATATATATTCAGGAGCGTACTACCAGTTTTTTACTCACTTGAGAAAAATAGAATAATGATATTTAGACAAAATTCATTAAGCACATAGTTTTTAGATGTTTATCAACAATACAAACAATCAATTGTGGAAGGAGAGACAAAAGGTAAGTGTTTCCTTCACCAGTGTAAGTGATCAAGAAGTAAATGAAGCATGAATGTTTAAAATCAGGTTGAGCATATGTCTTCCTACTAATGAAACTGCAATGTGACGTTGGATGCAGCGAGAAGGACAACAGTCCAATGATTGATAATGCAAGTGGGGGTCCAACTTAAGTATGAATTATGAATGTCTCTGGTCAAGGGCAAGACCAATGAGACAAGCGTTTAAGGTAAGTCCTGATTGTAATATTCAGTAGGGTGACCATACGGCATTGGTTATTCGTATACTTTAGGGTCATGTTTCCCTCTAAATCTTATGTAGACACGTTTCTAGCACTAGCATCGTGGGGTCTCCCCAGGACAGGAGCTGGTGTGCTGGGTCTAGGGGAAAGGGACATTGGCTGACAATAAATTAATCTCACATGTGAAGGGGTATGTATGATCTGCCAATGAAATGATGATGGCACAATTAATTTCTATTCATTTTCGGATGGAATTTCTGAGATTCTATTGGCACATCTGGTTATGATATTCTGGCCATAAGTGAGATAGGATGCTGATGTTTGTGAAAAGGTTCGAGACAAAAGATTCACAGCCACAATTTCAGGCAATGGTGGTGATAGATCATTCTTGCAAGGTTGTGTCATGTTGTAGACATAGCTCCTGTTATTTTACTATTGTGTGTCTTTTAAATTAATGGGACTTAGCATATTTTTACTATTATGGCCTTGATGATATAAACATTATGTGCAGTAGTCATAATACACACTGAAATCATTTTGATACAAATTTGGAATGATATTGTCAGCTTTGTGCACTACCAGTCGTGCCTCTCCACCTAACCATACTGACTTTTCCTTGTGGTGTTGTCTATGGTAGAACATAACCAGCCTCGCCATTCATCTTGAGTTTCTTACACTCACAAGTACCTTGCAATGAATGAACTTCCAGAAAGGGTAGGCTGTTGATAAGCTGCCAATTGTAATACATTTATTAGTTCACAGTACTTACTATAGTGTTTACTGCTACAGTTTGTGGTAGGAGACTCCTCACTGACATCTTTGGGTGGACTATAGGGCTACAGTCATTTACATCACATCGTCTCTTTCGACTGTTAAAATTCATTTTCTAGGTATTCGTGATAATGATACAATGATGTTTCCATGGTCCATCAAAACTTTCTCCTTTGTAAAAATGATGTTATTGTAATGGCTTGCAAGTTAGAGTCCCAAAAATTGAATGTACTCACAAATTACCTGGCAAAACATGTGAACATGTTAACTAGACCAATGTATTTAATGTGCAACTAATAGTTCCTAATCCCGATCATTTGTTAGCCAGGGATTTAGATTCTAATCTTTTTTTCTGAACCAAGCCTTAGTAGTAGGACATTTAACTATTGAAGCAGCAGCTGATGATTTTCCTTCATAAATTGAACTTGAGGCACTCAAATGGATGCATCCATCTTGATAGCCCTGTTGCACCAACTTGTATGTTTGTTGCAGCTGCTTCTCCTATACTCAACATGCTTATTTCTACATTTCTTCATATATTTATAGACTTAGCCAAGGAAATTAGGGATGCAAGAGATGTTCATCTCCAGATATGTTCATTTAATTGTTATTGAAGTCATCAGTTCATGACTGTAAACCACGATCTGTTACAAAGTGCAAACATTTTACAATCAATATATATGGGATAATGTACCACTGGCCCTAACTTTTAAGGCTATTGCAAGCCACCAAGGAGTTCTGTGACTGTATAAAGGAAAGATGCTGAAGGCAGGTTTCCTTTATATGGTCATGTTTCTCTGAGATGTCTTGGAATATCCTTATATTGTACAGCAGGGGGTACTTAATTCCTTAAAAGTCACAACATCACCCTTCCCACATATCACTAAGGGCGTCAATTATGAGTTTTGCCATAGGGCAGCGCACAATGGGCTGCTGTGCGCCAACGCACGCACCTTTGCACCATGGTGCAAGGGTGTCTGCGTTGCGGGGATGATTATTTTTGTGCAAGAAGGGAAACCTTCCTGCACAAAATCAATCACAAAAGGGTTTTTCCTCTTGCTATGTGTGCTGCAGAATCCCCTGGGGAGGTGTACGTTTTTGGTGCTTCCTCAGATTTACGATTTTTTGTAAATTTGGGGCAGTGTCAAAAAGCCATGATGTTGCTGGGAACGCCCCTTTAATGCAGAAACTGTGTTAAAGGGAACTATATTTACGAAGCAGCATTAAGCCAAAAAAAAAGTGGCTTAGTGCTGCCTCGTATACATGGGGCAGGCTCCCGCGCCACGGAACGTCGCAAAAAGTGATGTTTCGGCTGCACAAGAGGCCTCATAAATGAGGCCCTTAGCTCATTGGTGTCTTGATCTTGCCTATGGAAGAGACAGGACATTTGCAGATGTGAACAATAAATGTAGAATCTGTAGTGAAAAATTAAAGTGACCAAACTTAATAATGTTTTGCAAAAATATATCAAAATTAGTTTAATATAAGCTAGATTAAAAAAAAAGTAGTGTGGCTCGAAGTGTGGAGAAGCATGTCGAGAGATGCTGTCTTTCCTATAATTATCTATAGTGTGCAAAAAATAAACAGGTTGCCATACATATCTCTTATTTATGATCACTGTTAATTTCGAAAAACAAATAGGAAGGGAAAGCCATCAAATGTTCATTGCCTGCTATTGTAATTATGGTCTGAGGCCTTCCTATCATCTTGGCTGCTGGCTCTGGCAGCAGGCACTGTGACATTCCAATTCAGCTGTAATAACTCAATACTGTTGAGCAGCTACGTCAGGTCATTACAATTCAACTGTAATAAGAAAATTAGAGAATGACTTTTATCCAGAGATTCGCCGGCTCCCATGTTTTATACAATACATTATTTGCATAAGATCTATAATGATAACTGTATCAATAGCGTCAGGATGATATATAGCAGAAACGGCATCACATATGTCTGACACTATCGCCTACAGTTTCCCAATTGTCAGAAACAAAAGAAGTTAAGTAGAGATATACACTGATCACTTACCGACATATTTATATACATGATTTCTAGTATGATGAGCAGGCTCAAATTCAGATTAACAACCTGAGGAATTTAACCAGAATGAATCACAACTTGTCTGTTATAACTAAAGAGGTCCATTCTCAAACCAATAAAGTGCAAAAAATGGCTGAAAAATATAATTACATTTAATTTAAAAAATACACCTCCAAATTGAGCTGCAATACTCTAGACTGTCAATGCACCTGAACCTAAGAAAAACTTTATCCCAATGGGCGGAGGTTTGAAGATAAAGAAACTCAAGCAATCCTATGCAAGTAACTGGCAGTTATGGGCTGATTATTATACTTAACTGTACAAAGCCCATGCAGCAATTAATACTATTCTCAACATTGACTCAGAATTGTTGGCCTATTGGTTTATATTGATAGAGGGTTGGATTTGACTAAAGGTACTACAAACTCTTATACTAGGTGAAAGCTGGCATGTAAAGCTGTGGTGGAGAAATGCTTAAAGAGGGGATCATGCCAACTGTCCACAAGATTTTTGCAATATCTGAAGGTGGCCACAATGATGCTGAATGCTGTAGTACCATAGCTTCTTCATCTTTATCAACTTTAGATATGGATTGTGTTCGCTTTTGGTATTTTCTAGTTGCTACATAACTGTGCACTAAAATACTTGGCAATTGCTGCTATCATTTTGACGGCTCTTCCCCTTATATCAGTTGAGCGCTTTTCATGAACTTTGATAAATTGGAAGCTTTGTGGCATTTTTATAATTTAAATTTTAAAAAGCTTTTTTTATCTAAGTCAAGTGAGGTTCAGAAAATTGGGTTGTGATGGGGATTTTGGGCACTTGCACTTCAACTGTCAATGAATTACCTGCATACAGAGAGTCACAAAGAGAATGGGTTCATTGAAGATATTTTTTCATAATTACTTTTATATACTTTCATAGTAACTGTTATTTTTTTTTTTTTTGCAATAGGGGTTTGGAGGGAAGCCGACCACGGGGAGGTATGCTCACGAGATGTTTGGGGGTGTGGTACAGCCCAGGCGATTACCATGAAGGTTTTGGGCTATATTTGGGCTGTAGGACCTGGGGCGGTTTGGACTTTTGCCCGCCATGTTCAGGAAAGTGACCCGGCGGCTGGTAGGTTTTTAGGAAAGGAAAACATTTCCCTCCCGCTCACTCTACTTTTGCTCCGGGTGGGTCTTTTTTTTGATTATGTGGCTTTATGGGGTGCCTATGGTGCAAGGGTGCCTGCGTTGGCACTAGGCAGCTAAAGTTAACACCAGCGCAGGGGGAAGCTCAGGGCTGCACCCTATTCTAGTAAATACGGTGCAGCCCTGAGTTTCTAAAGTGATGAAGCATGTCGTTAGCCTTCTTGGCTTCAGACAAAGGGCTCAGCACCTGTCTTAGACCAATAGGGAAACCCTCAACACATGAAGCATGTGTTAAGGTCAAGATACCATTAAATATGGCTTCTTCTAAAGAGCTAAACCACTCTCTTCTATTTAAAAGATTTTTCTAAAGCAATTATTTCCCCGGCCTTTTGTGAGAAATATATGTTCTTCATGAGTCTTACAGTCATACAAGTACATTGGTGGGAGTTAAAACAGAAAAATGCCCTCCTCCTTCTACCCCTTTTCCTTCTCCTTTCATATACAAGTTGTTCCCTTTTCCAAGTGTCTATTACAGGGTATTATTCACTGGTATTTTTATTTTCCCCACCAGCTTCCCCACACATGCCTCCAGCCACGACCCCAAGACAATGCCAATGGTGTCTGGGGACTCAACACCTTTTTCTCTGCCGACATTGGGTCCAGAAGCATAGCTTTGTCATTAAGATTGGGGGGATGTGAGCATCAGATTTCCGAACACATTATATGAGAAGCAGGACTTGAGGGGGTCTTATTGGGCAGTGGAAAGATAGAGGAGGGCAGATCGTTAGGGGCACTTAAAGCACCACATATTTCAAAAGAATCCACATTTATTAAGGCCTTTAAAACAGAGACGAGAGAGTGTGTCTCTGTGCGTGTATGTGCTTTTGTCAGTGTGGGCATGTAAAAATCCCAGGTGAAATCTGACACACATTTCATCATACCTGACTGAAAGCCCTTTACTTTGCATACTACAGAATACATTTTTTATGGGTTGTAACACCCCAAACAACCCCATGAAGCTATGCCCCTGATTGGGTCATGCACAGAATGTGGTACTGACGTGATAGATGAGAACAAACCAAACAACATTAGATTACTTTAAAAGGTTTTTCTGTATCTGAAACTGGGTGACCTGGAATCAATTCCTGGTAAGTCTGAAAAAAACATCTAATCACTACAACTTCAGGAAACAATTGAAAATACGGTTGTTTAGCAACTACCTTTCGATACAGAGGCCAGCTTTTCTTTCTTCATTAGTTACACTGCCTTATGTGGAATATATTTGTCATCTCCGCTAGTGCAAGTATACCCTTCAGGGTTGCTGTATGCATTAAAGAAGACAAATAAATACATTTCTAGCAATGCAAAATAATAACAACACATTCCAAAGAATGTGGAAGTATTCTCCCCATCAACCATTCTTAATACCTCTCTCATCTCATCTCACCTTTTAACCATTCTTAATACCTTTTTCTTAATGGTGGTTGCAGCACAGACACACAGGGGGCACAACGCTGGTGCACCAAGGGCAAGCCCGTCTGCGCCTGGACTATGCCCAGTGCCTGGAACCCTGGTTCTCCCCCTACCCATCGCTGCACTGTCATGCTCCTCCATGCTCTCAACCCTAGCTGCCACTGCACTGCTGCTGCACTACACCACACAACACAGAAGGAGTGCTCACATGCACCTCCTGCAGGTTTGCATGCACTCTCCCACACCCTACACCCACCAATCCAGCACCATACTCGTTCACACCCACACAAACCAACCACCTGCTTATTCTCACACAAATAAAATACTACCCACACAACATGCCACACTCACGTGCATGCTTGTCAACACCAACTCACTCACCAATGACACCACTGAAGTATAGGACATACTGCATGACCATGCTTCGTACCTGCTCTTCCTCATGGATACATGGCTAAACCCAATCTCTGCGCCAGACATTGCTACAAGATAACCAGGCAAGACCACAAGCACAAGTCTGGAGGTGGAGCCGCCATCATATTCACAGATACCATCAGCACCCACAGTCAACAAGCCAGCAACTATGAAATGGGCAGACCACACTCTAGTCAGTTTCAGACCTACCACCACCACCGGAGCCACCCGCTATAGCTAGAAATGCATCACAGAAGAGGAGTGGACTTACGCCCTCTCCGTACACTAACCAGAGCACACCAGCAACTTGCCAAAAGCCTTTAGGATCCTCAACAGCTGGATCACTGCATGCGAAGACAACCTGGCTCCCCTAAAGCAACCCAATGACAAGAGCCCGACTGCAGGCCAGCTGGTGCACAGAAAGAACTCAGGCTGGCGAAACATGACTGCAAGCAACTGGAGCAAAAATGGAGAACAAGTCAAGACACCATAGATAAAGACATCTTCAAATCAGCTCTAAGACGCTACCATGAGATAGCATAAACACCGACACTGACAACAGCGAGGAAATCTTTGCCATCATCAAAGAATTCACCACGCCCTCCTGCTGCCTCCAGCAACATCACACCCTCACAGGACCTTTGCAACTAGCTCTCGGAATTCTTCTGTACCAAAATCACCTCCATATATGGCAACTTTCACCCTCAACCGGACTTAGTCACCATTGCAACTCAACTTCCCATCCCTCTGGAAGAACATACCCTGACCTCGTGCCCGCCATCGTCACCGTCGAAATTGCTGCTACCACGACAACCATCCACTCAGGGCCCCATCTAATCCTTGCCCCCACCATGCCTCCTCCAAAGGACTCGTTCCAATCAGGAAAGGACTGACACCCATCCTTAATGCTTCCATCAACTCAGCCACATTCCAGAATGTTGGGATGGAAAAATCCTCCGAATGGTAAAGAAGTGTACCTCTGCCCTGAGTGCCCAGCTGTACTTGTTTTTTGGATCTCTAATGCAGAATGTTTTGCCATAGGCGAACAAGGATCATGCATGTGCACATGACATAAGCCTGTCTCATGGATTGCGGTCTTGTTGGACCAGGGGGGTGCTGAAAGCGTTACCCTCACAGGGGTGAAAGGCTAGAGACTTCACCAGGAGCTAAGCAGCAGAAGCATGGTGGGGGCAGCGCACCATGTAGTGATCAGTAGTAGTGAACAGGACCTCATTAGCATGTGTCACTGGAGTGAGGCCTACAGGCTCACTCACCTTTTTAAGGGTCCCGCTGCTTCTGTGAGCTTAACTTGGTTCACTGACAGAATATCGATGTAAAAAATATAGAAGTAGAAAATATAGATAAAAGATTATAGAATACAAAAATATCGACTCCCTATACTTAAACAGGTAAGTACAAAAATATCGAAACAAAAATATTGATGTCTAAAATATAGTTGTACAAACTATCGATTTTGATATATATATTGGCCAGATAGAAATCATCTGTAAAGAGCTTGAACAAATGGATAAACAAGATGAGGTGAAAAAACATCTAGCAGATATACAAACAAGAGTGGCAAAACATGAGCAAATAATCAAAGATAGGAAAGCCATCAAATTTCAGAGGGACCGCAATGATTATCTCAATGGAAGAATATACACTTTTTCCAAGAAATTTGAAAATATTCGTCGCCAGCAACTATCCTCTACAGCAGCTAATCCAATGAGATCGACCGAGCAAAGTGAATCTGATTTGAGCTCGGAAGTGGAATCAGATCCAGAGGGTGCGGGAACCGGTAATCTTAACCGTAAAGCCCCGACGCCAGTCCAAGAGTTTGGTTTTTACGTATGGAACGCATTCTGAGTCTGCGACCACGACCAGCACGCCAAGAACAACAACAAAAACCAAAACACAAAATCAAAGAGAAGGAAGGACAGACGATGGGGAAAAACAAAGAACCACAAAAACATCCTACAGAAGGAACAGACGGAGATAATTACTAACCCAGACACTGACAATACAGTAATTAACCTATCCACCATGGCTTTAAACCAAGAAGAAGAAAAGATTTTAGCTTTAGGATTGACATACTGTACTAATACCAACTTTGATTACACACAAACTAGGCTAGATCTGTATCAATTTGCACGTAAGCTCAAATGACGAAAACATTTCTTTAATGTGACAAGCTAAACTAGTGAAAATGAGATAGGAACAACGAACACTGGTAATCTCTGTGTGGCAGACATGAGCCTATTAAAAGATTTGGCTGAATTGGACTGTGAAGATCAATGGAGTCAAATATCTCCAATGGATGTGGCATTAAGATCAGAATTAGACATATATGAAAACATACCTACGCCATTTAGACCTAAATCTGTCTTTACCCCTGTGATGCCTAAGGATGGAATAGACATGTTTGTTGATAAAGTAATCAAAGATCTGAAAGAATTGGCTATAATCAGTAGCAGAGACTTTATCAAAACAAACCACAACCAAAGGACTCAATATAACAACGTAATTCAAAAAATTAAACAACGACCAGACATTGTGGTAAGATGGTCTGATAAAGGCGGAAATGTTGTCCTATGGCCTTTAGAGATGTATAATAAGGAAGCAATGACACAGTTGCAGGACAGAGAATGCTATAGCCGCACCAGTTCTACCAGCATAATAGGAGCCAAAGAAAAATTCCATAAAGCACTATATGAATGGAGAGGAGTGGGCCTCATTTCAAAACAAGAACTAGGCTATTTGAAAAATGACTATCCGATAACGCCCAATTATATCTCATACCCAAGATACATAAGGATGCTCATTGCCCCCAGGTAGACCTATCATTTCGGCCATTGGGGGACTGTTTGAGAATACCAGCAGATTTATAGACTTCTTTCTTCAGCCATATGTTCGAGAACTTCCAGCATATATCAGAGACACTGGGGATTTTTATCAAAATCTATGATCGCACCTGGAATGATAACTTTGTTTTTATGACATTGGATGTACATACTTTGTATACAAGTATTAGACACAGGGATGGTTTGAATGCATTGAGCTACTATCTAGGGAAACGGCCCATAGGACTGTATCAACACACCAGTATGTTACTACAAATGGCCGAGTGGTGTTTGGAAAACAACATATTTATCTTTGATAGACTCTTTTATAAACAAACGCAAGGCACTGCCATGGGTACTTGCTTCGCCCCCAGCTATGCTAATTTGCATATGGGCTGGTGGAAGGAGCAAGTACTCATGAAGACTCATTGTGCATCTATGTCTGAAAATGTGATACTTTACACTAGATACATAGATGATATCTTTATTCTGTGGCAAGGCACAGAAGAAAGTGCTATTAAGTTTGCTACAGAAATTAACAATAACTGTCTTAATTTAACTTTTACCTGCACAACCAGTAAAGAGTCTATTAAATTCTTAGATTTGGAACTATATGTGGAGAACAATAAAATCCAATCTAAGACGTACAGAAAACCTACATCAGGCAATGCTATCCTTCATGCCAGTAGTTTCCACCCCACTAATCTTAAAGATAGCATACCATATGCAGAATGCCTCAGGATGAAGCGAAATTGTAGTACACAAGAGGGATTGAAAGAATCTACGAATGGTCTTTTTAAAAGACTTAAATGTAGGGGCTACAGCACTAGAACCTTGACCAATGCCAAACAGAAATGTGAAAACATAAAGAGGGAGGATCTCCTGTTTCCTACTATTAACAGCAAGAAACATAGTACGAAACAAAATAAAGTAAAAACACCTGCATTGATCACCGGGTTTAATGCTTATCATACTAACCTGCGTAAAATATTGAACAAACATTGGCAACTTATACGCAGTGACCCAACAATAGGACCCACGTGTACGAAACCCCCACAAATAACATTTAGAAGAGCCAAATCAATGCGCCAGGAACTAGTCTGTAATGCACCATCAATAGACAAGGGAGCTGGCTGGCTCAAACCACAGAGAGGGTTTCACAAATGCTTCAAGTGTAAAGCGTGTAACCATGGCGTCAACACTAGAACTGTTCCTTTACCGCTTAGGCACACTCCCTTTGAAATCAGAGGTAGTTACTCATGTAAAACAGATTTCGCAGTGTATGTCCTCCGATGCACATGTGACAAATTGTACGTAGGGAGTACTATACACCCGGTTCATGTGCGAATCCTACAGCATCTAAGGGCCATTAGCAACAACGATCCAACATATCCGGTAGCTAGGCACATGAACTTATGCCATGGCGGAAAAATTCAAGAACTTTCTTTCTTTGTGATTGACAGCATCCCTAGAAACATCAGAGGAGGGAATAGACAGCTGTCACTCAGGAGACTAGAATCACGATACATAATTCTACTGAATTGTAAAATCCCAAATGGGATGAATGCAGATGAGGCTCTAAGTGTACATCTCTGATACTTCAGCCGCTTGTCCTGTACCTTAAACCCTATCCGTAGCGTTAGGTTCTCTTTCTTTATAATCTTCTTTTTTGATAATTTTCAGTTAGCAAATTTTTTCGCACATCTTTGCAGCTGTTTGAGGGGATTTGTATTTATTTATAGATATAGGAGATTAGATTTGTATTTAACTGCCCACTTGGGCTTCATTCAAATGACCACTGCCTATTAAATTTGTTTTTTCCTGTGTTACAGCTACTATACTGTAAACTCGTGAAATTGTTCTACTTGTTTAAAGCTATACAAATAGATGGTATTTTCTATATATACACTTCTTTTTCATTGCATTAGCCGCTAACTTTAGCAGCTAACACATACAGGCATAGTTATGAAGAGATTTCTCTTTTTTCAAATTTTCGTTTAGGCATATAAGTGGCTGTAATTTCTTCTATTTCTTCTGTAATAATAAGTTGAAATTGTAACAGTACCCTTGAATAACTGTATACACAAATATTTTTTAACAGCTTTTTTAATTAATGTCACAGTTTATATAAGTGTATATAAATACTGTTGTGATGTTAGCAAATTTAGCTTTAACAATAGTACACTTTGTTTTGGTTTACATCACTCTTTTTTCACTTTTCCGTTTTTTGCACTATCATGGTTACAAATGCACTTTCTTCTATGTCTTTTAAACCATGGTTGCTGTGACAACCAAACTAATGTGCTTGACTCACTCGTGTATATAAGAGCATTATTTAGAGATACCTGATGTAGTGAACAAGGCGGTCTGCCGCCGAAACGCGTCTAGGTCATCTTTCTCGAATAAATTGAATTTCTTTGATATATTTCCCACGGAGTCAGCGCCTGTTTTGTATGCCGATATCAGGACTGGTTTAATATATATATATATATATATATATACAATAAAATAAAATAATAAATATTAAATATCTTGAATAATAAAATTAATATAAAAAATAAAGTAGATTTAATATACATTTTAACAAATATAACAAATTAACTTAATTAAAAAAGTTAAACACATACATAATAATTAATATATATATATATATATATATTTACTTTAAAACAATTAATAAACTATTAATTTATATAAAAATGTACAAATATTATATATATATGTTAGAAATGGGATCTCTGGTTGGCTAAGGCTTGCGCCAAAGCCAGGCAGAGACCACCACTCTAGTCAGGGCGAGGGAGTTACATGCCAAAGATAACCCCTGCTCACCCCCTTGGTAGCTTGGCACGAGCAGTCAGGCTTATCCCGCTGTGAACACCATTGCGCAGTATTTATTCTCACGATTTCATACATACCAGACTTGACCCGGCTGCTCCTCTCATACCAGGAATTACCACGGACACACTTATCCCCAATGCATTCCTATGGGAGGGCAGGCCAATCTTACCACTGTAACTCAGAGAGCGCACGCACTTTCCACTGGACCACAATGCAAAAGTGCCCAGAGGCCTAAAACCACCAACACCAGGTCGCAGAAAAGGCAAAAAGTTTAGGGGTGAACTTGCCAAAAGAGCCAAGTCCAACAATATATATATATATATATATATATATATATTCACTGAAAAAACCACAGGTTTTAGGGACAGTTATAGTTAGTTGGACATTTCACTCGTACAAAACCATAGAAATTCCCCCGTTATAGTTAGTTCAGCTAACTATAACTCGCGGCCCCGCAATGCACTGCTGATGACGTCACATATTACATCACTCATGACATGGTCAGTGACATCACTGATGACATCTCAAATGACATCACTGATGACATCATCCAGTGACTGTGTGTTTCTGTAAAGTTTAAATATGTTTAATATATATAGGGAAAGGCGTATTGAAGAATGAGTGGGTGTATAAGTGTCTGAATGGATGATTTAGTACGTGAGTGACTGACTCTACAAGTGAGTGATTAAATGTATCTTACTGAATGCATGGGTTAGTGACTAAACTGTGTGAATGTCTGTATCCGTCTGTCTGTTGGTTTGTAAGCGGCTGCATGGCTTTCTGAATAGCTATATGAGTGTCTACATGGGTTATTGATTGATTGTCTGAGTATCTGTATGGGTGCCTGAGTGTTTGTGTGGGTGGGGTGTGTGTGACTCTGTGCATAGATGTGTGAGTTGGTGATTCACTGGGTGCATGGTTTCAAGAGTGCATCTGTGATGGACTGTATGGGTGGGTGAGTGTGTGTATGGGTGTGTTAGTGATTGAATGTATATCTCAGTGGTACATGTGTGAGTAACTACATATGTGAAAGGCAGTATATATGTGTGTTGGAGTATATAAATGGCTATAAGTGAGAGTGTGTGATTGTGAGAGTGGCTGTATGGATGAGTGTGTACTTGTATCAGTGATTGTATAAGAGCGTAAGAATGTGCTAGTATTTGTATGAGTAAGTGAGCTGGTGTGTGTATAACTGTATAGGTGAGTAAATGGGTGTGTGATTAAGTTTTTGCATGACTGACTAGGTGTGTGAGTACCTCTATGGATGAGTGGCGGTGTGTGAGTGTTTATATAGGTGTATGAGTGCATATGATAGTCCTGTACTGAGTGACTAAGTATGAGTGACTGTACGGGTGAGTGAGTGGATGTGTGTGTAGACCTAAGAATCAGTGAGTGGGTATGTAGTTTTTGGTGTTGGAGTGTCTATGGTTTTGAGAATGGCAGTCTGTAATTTAGAGTGGGTGTATCAAAAGTAATATTAGGGTGTGAGAAGATGCATGAAATTATCACATGGATGATGTCATCAGTGATGTCATTTGAGATGTCATCAGTGATGTCATCAGTGATGTCACTGACCATGTCATGAGTGATGTAATATGTGACGTCATCAGCAGTGCATTGCGGGTCACGAGTTATAGTTAGCTGAACTAACTATAACGGGGAATTTCTATGGTTTTGTACGAGTGAATTGTCCAACTAACTATAACTGTCCCTAAAACCTGTGGTTTTTTCAGTGAATTTCAAAGGTTTTTTAAATGCTAATTTCTAACTATAACGTGTCTGAAACCTATGGTTTTTTCAGTGAATTTCAAAGGTTTTTAAATGCTAATTTCTAACTATAACGTGTCTGAAACCTATGGTTTTTTCAGTGAATTTCAAAGGTTTTTTTAAATGCTAGTTTCTAACTACGCCTACAGAGGTAGGACATGTGAAGAAAGAAGAAAAACGCACAGAAAGAAGCAAAGATGTGCAGAAAGAACCAACAGAGGAGCAGAAAGAGGCCTTGTTGCAAAATCATCCTGTGCCCACAACTTTTTCAGACGGGTACTGGTGGTAACTGACTCTGACTAACCAGAGCCAGTGCTATGCTAAAAGACACTTAGAATACAGTGAAAACACCTACATACACTAGGGAACACTATGCGTTGGGGTACCCCTGTGATTAGCATGACCTCCTCTGCAAGTCCCTAGTACATAATAGGGCAGGGGATTAAAACTACCTCTTAAAACGCGCTACAGGGCGCGTTTGCACAGTGGTGAAGGGAGGGGGCCTGAGGTGACATGTGTGCAAACGCACCCTGTGGCGCGTTTTAAGTTGCGGGATTAAGTCCCCTTGAATTCTGAGGGTCCCTGGGGCCAACTAGCCCCCAGGTACCTACAGTTAGGACCACAGAGCTGAGTTGCAGAGAGGCGTTCGAGGCCACGCACCTTTTTTCACCTCTCTGCAACACAACTCTGTTGTGCTTACTGAAGGTACCTGGTGGGCTAGTTGGCCCCCAGGGTCCCTCAGGATTCAAAGGAATTAATTCCCCAACTTAAAACGCACCACAGGGCGTGTTTGCGCACATGTCACCTGAGGCCCCGCCCCTCCCTTCACCACTGTGCAAACGCGCCCCGTGGTGCGTTTTAAGTTGGGGGATTAGGTCACCTTGAATCCTGAGGGTCCCTGGGGCCCAACTAGCCCACTAGGTACTTCCAGTAAGCACCACAGGCCTGCGTTGCAACGCCTGTAACAAATTGTGCAGTTGTGTTTAGGTAGTGAAGAGGGTCGTGCTGGGGGTAGTGTTTTAGGGTTTAGGGTAGTGCAGTGGTGTTTGTGTAGTGTAGGGGGTCATGCTGGGGGTAGATTTAGGGTTTAGGGTAGTGCAGTGGTGTTTGGGTAGTGTAGGGAGTCGTGCTGGGGGAGTGTTTTAGGGTTTAGGGTAGTGCAGTGGTGTTTGGGTAGTGTAGGGGTCGTGCTGGGGGTAGTGTTTTAGGGTTTAGGGTAGTGCAGTGGTGTTTGGGTAGTGTAGGGGTCGTGCTGGGGGTAGTGATTTAGGGTAGTGCAGTGGTGTTTGGGTATTGTAGGGGGTACTGCTGGGGGTAAGTGTTTTAGGGTTTAGGGTAGTGCAGTGGTGTTTGGGTAGTGTAGGGGTACTGCTGGGGGTAGTTTTTAGGGTTTAGGGCAGTGCAGTGGTGTTTGTGTAGTGTAGGGGGTAGTGTTTTAGGGTTTAGGGTAGTGCAGTGGTGTTTGTGTAGTGTAGGAGGTCGTGTTTTAGGGTTTAGGGTAGTGCAGTGGTCTTTGGGTAGTGTAGGGAGTCGTGCGGGGGTAGTGTTTTAGGGTTTAGGGTAGTGTAGGGGTCATGCGGGGGTAGTGTTTTAGGGATTAGGGTAGTGCATTGGTGTTTGGGTAGTGTAGGGGTCATGCGGGGGTAGTGTTTTAGGGTTTAGGGCAGTGCAGTGGTGTTTGGGTAGTGTAGGGGGTCGTGCTGGGGGAGTTTTTAGGGTTTAGGGCAGTGCAGTGGTGTTCGGGTAGTGTAGGGGGTCGTGCTGAGGGAGTGTTTTAGGGTTTAGGGCAGTGCAGTGGTGTTTGGGTAGTGTAGGGGGTCGTGCTGGGGGAGTGTTTGAGGGTTTAGGGCAGTGCAGTCGTGTTCGGGTAGTGTAGGGGGTTGTGCTGGGGGTAGTATTTTAGGGTTTAGGGTAGTGCAGTGGTGTTCGGGTAGTGTAGGGGTCATGCTGGGGGTAGTGTTCTAGGGTTTAGGGCAGTGCAGTGGTGTTTGGGCAGTGTAGGGGGTAATGCTGGGGGTGGTGTTTTAGGGTTTAGGGCAGTGCAGTGGTGTTCGGGCAGTGTAGGGGTCGTGCTGGGGGTGGTGTTTCAGGGTTTAGGGCAGTGCAGTGGTGTTCGGGCAGTGTAGGGGGTGGTGTTTCAGGGTTTAGGGCAGTGCAGTGGTGTTCGGGCAGTGTAGGGGGTCGTGCAGGGGGTGGTGTTTCAGGGTTTAGGGCAGTGGTGTTCGGGCAGTGTAGGGGGTCGTGCTGGGGGTGGTGTTTCAGGGTTTGGGGCAGGGCAGTGGTGTTCGGGCAGTGTAGGGGGTCGTGCTGGGGGTGGTGTTTCAGGGTTTGGGGCAGTGCAGTGGTGTTCGAGCAGTAAAGGGGTTATGCTGGGGGTGGTGTTTCAGGGTTTAGGGCAGTGCAGTGGTGTTCGGGCAGTGTAGGGGGTGGTGCAGGGGGTGGTGTTTCAGGGTTTAGGGCAGTGCAGTGGTGTTCGGGCAGTGAAGGGGGTGCTGCAGGGGGTGGTGTTTCAGGGTTTAGGGCAGTGCAGTGGTGTTCGGACAGTGTAGGGGGTCATGCAGGGGGTGGTGTTTCAGGGTTTAGGGCAGTGCAGTGGTGTTCGGGCAGTGTAGGGGGTCGTGCTGTGGCTGGTGTTTCAGGGTTTAGGGCAGTACAGTGGTGTTCGGGCAGTGTAGGGGGTCGTGCTGGGGCTGGTGTTTCAGGGTTTAGGGCAGTGCAGTGGTGTTCGGGCAGTGTAGGGGTTGTGCTGGGGCTGGTGTTTCAGGGTTTAGGGCAGTGCAGTGGTGTTCGGGCAGTGTAGGTGGTCGTGCTGGGGCTGGTGTTTCAGGGTTTAGGGCAATGCAGTGGTGTTCGGGCAGTGTAGGGGGTATTGCTGGGGCTGGTGTTTCAGGGTTTAGGGCAGTGCAGTGGTGTTCGGGCAGTGTAGGGGGTCTTGCTGGGGCTGGTGTTTCAGAGTCTAGGGCAGTGCAGTGGTGTTCGGGCAGTGTAGGGGGTCTTGCTGGGGCTGGTGTTTCAGGGTTTAGGGCGGTGCAGTGGTGTTTGGGCAGTGTAGGGGTCGTGCTGGGGCTAGTGTTTCAGGATTTAGGGCAGAGCAATGGTGTTCAGGCAATGTAGGGGGTTTTGCTGGAGGTGGTGTTTCAGGGTTTAGGGCAGTGCAGTGGTGTTCGTGCAGTGTAGGGGGTGGTATTTCAGGGTTTAGGGCAGTGGTGTTCAGGCAGTGTAGGGGGTCTTGCTGGGGTTGATGTTTCAGGGTTACGGCAGTGCAGTGGTGTTCGGGCAGTGTAGGGGTCGTGCTGGGGGTGGTGTTTCAGGGTTTAGGGCAGTGCAGTGGTGTTCCGGCAGTGTAGGAGGTCATGCAGGGGTGGTGTTTCAGGGTTTAGGGCAGTGCAGTGGTGTTCCGGCAGTGTAGGGGGTCGTGCTGGGGGTGGTGTTTCAGGGTTTAGGGCAGTGCAGTGGTGTTTGGGCAGTGTAGGGTGTCGTGCTGAGGGGTGGTGTTTCAGGGTTTAGGGCAGTGCAGTGGTGTTCGGGCAGTGTAGGGGGTCGTGAAGGGGGTGGTGTTTCAGGGTTTAGGGCAGTGCAGTGGTGTTTGGGCAGTGTAGGGGTCGTGCAGGGGGTGGTGTTTCAGGGTTTAGGGCAGTGCAGTGGTGTTCGGCCAGTGTAGGTGGTCCTGCTGGGGGTGGTGTTTCAGGCTTTAGTGCAGTGGTGTTCGGGCAGTGTAGGGGGTCTTGCTGGGGGTGGTGTTTCAGGGTTTAGGGCAGTGCAGTGGTGTTCGGGCAGTGTAGGGGGTCTTGCTGGGGCTGGTGTTTCAGGGTTTAGGGCAGTGCAGTGGTGTTCGGGCAGTGTAGGGGTCGTGCTGGGGCTGGTGTTTGAGGGTTTAGGGTAGTGCAGTGGTGTTTGGGCAGTGTAGGGGGCGTGCTGGGGCTGGTGTTTCAGGGTTTAGGGCAGTGCAGTGGTTTTCAGGCAGTGTAGGCGGTCGTGCTGGGGCTGGTGTTTCAGGGTTTAGGGCAGTGCAGTGGTGTTCGGGCAGTGTACGGGGTTGTGCTGGGGCTGGTGTTTTAGGGTTTAGGGCAGTGCAGTGGTGTTCGGGCAGTGTAGGGGGTCGTGCTGGGGGTGGTGTTTCAGGGTTTAGGGCAGTGCAGTGGTGTTCGGGCAGTGTAGAGGGGCGTGCTGGG
This sequence comes from Calotriton arnoldi, assembly GCA_963921515.1. NCBI lineage: Eukaryota > Metazoa > Chordata > Amphibia > Caudata > Salamandridae > Calotriton > Calotriton arnoldi. The sequence goes on along the minus strand of CAWUFW010022274.1, from coordinate 7,131 downwards.
GCTGGTGTTTCATGCTTTAGGGCAGTGCAGTGGTGTTCGGGCAGTGTAGAGGGGCGTGCTGGGGCTGGTGTTTCATGCTTTAGGGCAGTGCAGTGGTGTTCGGGCAGTGTAGGGGGTCGTGCTGGGGGTGGTGTTTCAGGGTTTAGGGCAGTGCAGTGGTGTTCGGGCAGTGTAGGGGGTCATGCAGGGGGTGGTGTTTCAGGGTTTAGGGCAGTGCAGTGGTGTATGGGCAGTGTAGGGGGTCTTGCTGGGGGTGGTGTTTCAGGGTTTAGGGCAGTGGTGTTCAGGCAGTGTAGGGGTCTTGCTGGGGGTAGTGTTTCGGGGTTTAGGGCAGTGCAGTGGTGTTCATGCAGTGTAGGGGGTTGTGCTGGGGGTGGTGTTTCAGGGTTTAGGGTAGTGCAGTAGTGTTCGGGCAGTGTAGGGGATCGTGCAGGGGTGGTGTTTCAGGGTTTAGGGCAGTGCAGTGGTGTTCGGGCAGTGTAGGGGTCGTGCTGGGGGTGGTGTTTCAGGGTTTAGGGCAGTGCAGTGGTGTTCGGGCAGTGTAGGGGGTCATGCAGGGGTGGTGTTTCAGGGTTTAGGGCAGTGCAGTGGTGTATGGGCAGTGTAGGGGTCTTGCTGGGGGTGGTGTTTCAGGGTTTAGGGCAGTGGTGTTCAGGCAGTGTAGGGGTCTTGCTGGGGGTAGTGTTTCGGGGTTTAGGGCAGTGCAGTGGTGTTCATGCAGTGTAGGGGGTTGTGCTGGGGGTGGTGTTTCAGGGTTTAGGGCAGTGCAGTAGTGTTCGGGCAGTGTAGGGGATCGTGCAGGGGGTGGTGTTTCAGGGTTTAGGGCAGTGCAGTGGTGTTCGGGCAGTGTAGGGGGTCGTGCTGGGGTGGTGTTTCAGGGTTTAGGGCAGTGCAGTGGTGTTCGGGCAGTGTAGGGGTCATGCTGGGGGTGGTGTTTCAGGGTTTAGGGCAGTGCAGTGGTGTTCGGGCAGTGTAGGGGGTCATGAAGGGGGTGGTGTTTCAGGGTTTAGGGCAGTGCAGTAGTGTTCGGGCAGTGTAGGGGGTCGTGCAGAGGCTGGTGTTTCAGGGTTTAGGGCAGTGCAGTGGTGTTCGGGCAGTGTAGGGGGACGTGCAGGGGCTAGTGTTTCAGGGTTTAGGGCAGTGCAGTGGTGTTCGGGCAGTGTAGGGGTCATGCTGGGGGTAGTGTTTTAGGGTTTAGGGTAGTGCAGTGGTGCTTGTGTAGTGTAGGGGTCGTGCTGGGGGTAGTGTTTTAGGGTTTAGGGTAGTGCAGTGGTGTTTGTGTAGTGTAGGGGTCATGTTTTAGGGTAGTGCAGTGGTGTTTGGGTAGTGTAGGGGTCGTGCTGGGGTAGTGTTTTAGGATTTAGGTTAGTGCAGTGGTGTTTGGGTAGTGTAGGGGTCGTGCTGGGGGTAGTGTTTTAGGGTTTAAGGTAGTGCAGTGGTGTTTGTGTAGTGTAGGGGGTCATGTTTTAGGGTAGTGCAGTGGTGTTTGGGTAGTGTAGGGGTCGTGCTGGGGGTAGTGTTTTAGGATTTAGGTTAGTGCAGTGGTGTTTGGGTAGTGTAGGGGGTCGTGCTGGGGGTAGTGTTTTAGGGTTTAGGGTAGTGCAGTGGTGTTTGGGTAGTGTAGGGGTCGTGCTGGGGTAGTGTTTTAGGGATTAAGGTAGTGCAGTGGTGTTTGTGTAGTGTAGGGGGTCATGTTTTAGGGTAGTGCAGTGGTGTTTGGGTAGTGTAGGGGTCATGCTGGGGGTAGTGTTTTAGGATTTAGGTTAGTGCAGTGGTGTTGGGGTAGTGTTTTAGGGTTTATGGTAGTGCAGTGGTGTTTGTGTAGTGTAGGGGTCATGCTGGGGGTAGTGTTTTAGGGTTTAGGATAGTGCAGTGGTGCTTGTGTAGTGTAGGGGTCGTGCTGGGGTAGTGTTTTAGGGTTTAGGGTAGTGCAGTGGTGTTTTTGTAGTGTAGGGGGTCATGTTTTAAGATGCAACGCTCCAATACCTGACCAGTCTGCACTACATAAAACTGCAAAAACTAAAAATAAAAAGTGTTTTGCACACTTTTGTCATTGGGCTATATGTGGGCTACATCTGGGTAATATTTGTGCTACATTTGGGCTCTTTTTTCACTGGTGGCCATCTTGGAAGACTTCTTTGTTATGAAGTTTCCTAATTTCCTCATTTACTGCAGTCTCCTCAGTAGGAAATGCTTTCAGTTTTTTACTTTGATTCCATCAAGAAGGCATTCAGATGTGTCACACATTTGCCATAAATTCAGAATGTTATCACTCTAGTTGTTCATTAGATCACTGTAGTAAAGCTACTGCTCACCAAGGAGTTAACTGGAAGTCTACTACTGCTGGTATTGAAAGTGATTGTTTCAGTCTGCATGTCAGAATTTTCTAATGAAATAGAAGAGGATTTGAGATCTCACTTAAAACATGCACTAAATTTTCTTTTTGCAGCACTAACCATAATTTCTATGGCAAAATGAACCCCCTCATTTTGTTCCTTTTTAAATTAAATGTTTTAAGTGTTACCAGTTTATTCCAATCAAGATGGCTTCAGGTGTGCCATACTTTTGTCATAAGTAAGGCTGTTAGCACTCTAGTTGTTCTTTAGAACACTCTGGGAAGCTGCAGTAGAACACAAAGGCATCAACTGACAGGCTGCTCCTGTTGAAATATAACAGGAAGATATTTGAGATCTCACTTAAAACATGTCCTAATTTTTCTTTCTACAGCACTAACCATAATTTCTATGGCAAAATGAACCCCCTCATTTTGTTCCTTTTAAATTAAATGTTTTAAGTGTTACCAGTTTATTCCAATCAAGATGGCTTCAGGTGTGCCATACTTTTGTCATAAGTAAGACTGTTAGCGCTCTAGTTGTTCTTTAGAACACTCTGGGAAGCTGCAGTAGAACACAAAGGCATCAACTGACAGGCTGCTCCTGTTGAAATATAACAGGAAGATATTTGAGATCACACTTGAAACATGTCCTAATTTTTCTTTCCAGAGCACTAACCATAATTTCTATGACAAGATGAACCCCATCATTTTGTTCCTTTTTAAATTAAATGTTTTAAGTGTTACCAGTTTATTCCAATCAAGATGGCTTCAGGTGTGCCATACTTTTGTCATAAGTAAGGCTGTTAGCACTCTAGTTGTTCTTTAGAACACTCTGGGAAGCTGCAGTAGAACACAAAGGAATCAACTGACAGTCTCTGCCCTTGTTGGATGTACATGTTTTACTGAGAATGTCAGACTTCATTCTCACATGACTGAGAAAGATAATGTGAATTTACAGAAAATATGCTCTCATTTTAGCTTCTGGAGCACCTTCCAAAACTGTATGGGACAAGCATGTGAAAATAGTTTTCTCTCAAACATGATTCATGATATCCCAGCAGAAGGTTTTTCACAGGGTAAAATCACTTTAGAACACACCACAATTCCTGAAATTAGTATGGTACCATCAACAAATGAATTCTAATGTAACTAAAGTCTGTTATCACCCTTTATAGTTCTCCTTTTGGTAACCCTCAAAATCTTCGATTCACTACAATGCATTTCAATGGGGTACTATCATTTATATTGGTCCCAAGATGGCTGCCAGCAATTCCAGGATGAAGTGCTGACAGCCAATCAGATCTCACGATGACATGTGTGGTTAGGCTCCGCCCAGATATATATGTGTTTTTACTTTTGATTTTCTCAGCAACTACTGAACGGATTTACACCATTTAACAAAAAGGGTTCTTTTTGAACCAAGAACTACCTCTTTGCCAAATTTGGTGTAATTCTGTTCAGCAGTTCGGGCTGTAGCCTTGCATAAAGTTTCCTATGGGAAATTGATTTTTGACTCTTATTTTTTAATTTCTCCGCAACTACTGAACGGATTTACACCATTTAACAAAAGGGTTCTTTCTGAACCAAGAACTACCTCTTTGCTAAATTTGGTGTAATTCCGTTCAGCAGTCTAGGCTGTAGCCGTGTCTAAAGTTTCCAATGGGAAAATGAATGGGGAAAACACGTTTTGGGACCCCCTTTTCCTCGGCCCCCGCTTGACGAATCACCCTGAGACTTTCAGGGTAGGAGCGGACCGGAGCGGGCCATAAAGTTTGAAAATTTCGCGAAGATTCGTCAACCGACGCAAGAGTTATTTCAAATAGAATGTCGCTGATTTCCTATGGAAAATAGGTCCTAACTATAACTATCTACTGGCGACCGTCAGTAGATAATATATATATATATATATATATATATTACCTACTGGCGGTCGAATTGTTCTTTGAGGTCAGCTTCTGTCTTGAAAGTTTGGGGGTGATTCGTGAAGGGGGCTGAGAAAAAGGGGGTCCCAAAACATGTTTCCTCCATGTAAATTTCCATAGGAAACTTTAGACACGGCTACAGCCTGAACTGCTGAACAGAATTACACCAAATTTGGCACACAGATAGCTCTTGGTCCAGAAAGCACGCTTTGTTTAAATGGGGTAAATGCGTTCAGTAGTTTTTGAGATATTTAAAGATTTAGAGATATCGATATTTGAAAATTGTGAGATCTGATTGGCTGAGCGCTCCCGAGCACGAGGTTGCCTCTGATTGGCTGCCAACACTTCAGACCAGGATGTCTTGGCAGCCATTTTGTGACTCGGTTGAAACGAATAGGGGGAAAAGGAAGAAAAAAAAGTAGAAGAGGGTAGGGTAGGAACACTGTGACCTTTCTAGGGTGCTGAGGGGGTGTCAGAGGGAGTCGGAACGTATATATATATATATATATATATATATATATGTATCAATAACATAAAATCTAATTAAAAAAGAACATTCTATTATAAATTAAAACATTAAACTATTTAAAAATCCTTAAACTTAAATTTCCCACTCCAGTCAGTGCAACAGTAGGGAAAGTGTTGGATAGCGGAGGGGTAAAAATTACTAGCCCCACTCCAGTGAGAGCAACAGTAGGGAAAGTGTTGGATAGCAGAGGGGTGAAAATTACTATTCCCACTTCAGTGAGTGTAACAGTAGGGAAACTGTTGGATAGCGGAGGGGTAAAAATTACTATTCCCACTCCAGTGAGTGCAACAGTAGGGAAAGTGTTGGATAGTGGCGAGATAAAATTTACTATTCTCACTCCAATCAGTGCAACAGTAGGGAAATTGTTGGATTGCAAAGGGGAAAAAATTACTATTCCAACTCCAATAATTGTAACAGTAAGTAAAGTGTTGGATAGCGGAGGGGTAAAAATTACTATTCCCACTCCAATGAGTGCAACAGTAAAGAAAGTGTTGGATAGCGGAGGGGTAAAAATTACTATTCCCACTCCACTGAGTGCAACAGTAGGAAAACTGTTGGATAGTGGCGGGATAAAATGTACTATTCCCACTCCAATCAGTGCAACAGTAGGGAAAGTGATGGGTTGCGGAGGGGTAAAAATTACTATTCCCACTCCAGTGAGTGCAACAGTAGGGAAAGTGTTGGTTAGTGGCGAGATAAAATGTACTATTCTCACTCCAATCAGTGCAACAGTAGGGAAATTGTTGGATTGCGGAGGGGAAAAAATTACTAATCCCACTCCAATAATTGTAACAGTAAGGAAAGTGTTGGATAGCGGAGGGTTAAAAATTACTATTCCCACTCCAATGAGTGCAACAGTAGGGAAAGTGTTGGATAGCGGAGGGGTAAAAATTACTACTCCACCTCCACTGAGTGCAACAGTAGGAAAAGTGTTGGATAGTGGCGGGATAAAATTTACTATTCCCACTCCAATCAGTGCAACAGTAAGAAAAGTGTTGGATTGCGGAGGGGTAACAATTAATATTCTCACTCCAGTCAGTTCAAAATTAAAAACAAACAAAATATTAACAACAACAAAAATATTTAAAAAGCAAAATAAATAAAAAAACATATGAATATGTTAAAATTTAAAATACAAATATATTTCATATTAAAAATTAAAAAAAATATTATAATGTTAAACACATATAATAAATACCTACACATATTATATTAAATAAAATAAAAATAAAAATTCAAACAAATAAATATTTTTCATTAGAAATTATTTAGAAACAAAAACCTTAATTATTACATAAATTTACTTTTTTATTTCCTACCCTTTAACACCACACTATTCACAACCAACATCTAAATAAAAAACATGTACTACCATAATTAATTACCAATTAAAGAAATATTATTAATAAAAAAAATTAAAACTCATAAAAATTAATTAACTTCCACACTTTACCCTTATAATCCCCATAGCCCATAGCTAAAACTAAACTGTAAAAATTAATTACACAATTAAAACTTATTTACAATTAAAAAACTGATAGTATTTAACAACTAATTATAAAGTAAGTAAAATTAATGTACTCTCCACCCTGTACACCTAATAAAAGGAAAACCCCACAAAAAATATAAACAATCACCCTAATTAAATATTAATTAATTAATTAATATTAATGATCAACTAATTATTAATTATTGAAACATAAATTACTTCCCACCCTTTACCCCTATAAATCCCACAACCCACACCTCAAATTAATTACACAATTTCCATATTTAATTTTTAATTAATAAATTAATAATTAACAACAAATTATTAATTAAATAAACATAAATTACTTCCCACCCTTTACCCCTATAAACCCCACAAACCGCACCTATTTTTTCTACACAATTACCATAATTAATTACCAATTAATTAATTAATATTAATTAACAACCGATTGATAATTAATTTCAAATAAATTTCTCCCCACAATAAACACTATAAAATCTCAATTAAATAAATATTAATAAATAAAAAAGAATCATTAATTTATTATAATTAAATTACTTCCCACCCTATTCCCCTATAAATCCACAACCCGCTACGGAATTATAAAACGCAAAACTAAATTAAAATAAAATTGAAAACTACTAAAAATGTAACACATATATTACATAAACAATACTTATACAAAAAAACATACATCACATATATTTAAAATATTAACTAAAATACATAACACTAATTAAAAAATCGATATTTTAAATAGCTATATTTTTGCAAACGATATTAATGACTTCTATATTTTTAAAAACAATATTTCTTACCTTAAATTTGATATTCTTGACCACGATATTCTTGC